>BMAT01001121.1:39082-49814 GCA_019649035.1 Elysia marginata | reverse complement strand
GACGGGAACAATTTTGGATGTTTTCCACAGCAAGGGTATACGGGAGTCTTTCATTGATAGGTTAAAATATAGGTAAATATATACGCTAGTTGGTCAGCACAAACCTTCAAAACCTTTCCTTTTATACCATCCGGTCCACAGGCCTTTCGTTCATTTATTTTCCGAAACTCATTTTTGACCTGTCGCTCAGTGAAAACAATTTCATCACATTCATTCTCACAATTTGATATTGTTGACAACTTTTCCTTTTTTTTCGTCTATTTCTTTACCAAGTCAAACTCATCAAAGCGGGCGTAAAATTTGTTTAGCTCATTTAAGTCAAAGTTAATATCTGGAGTAGACTTCTTCTCGTTGTAACTAACCACTGTTTTCAAACCCTTCCACATGTCCCTGACATTATTTGAAGTAAAACCCTTTTCCAGTTTTTCTTTACATCTAGTTATCTCTTCTTTAATTTCCCTTTGTTTTGATTTTAATGCTGGTTTATCTCCCTTCTTAAATAAACATTTCTTTTCATCAAGCAGGGTTTTGAGTTGATTCGTTATCCATGGTTTGTTGTTAGGATATACATGTACCACAACTTCTTTCTTTTCAACAACATTCTCCACACAGAACGTAATGTAATCAGTCACATGCTCAGTCAGTTCATTTACATAATCACACGCATCAACAAACACACTCCAGTCTTTCAAAACAATCTTGTAATTTTTCACATACACTTTCATTCCAAACTTCCACAAACTTTTTGACTGGTTTTGAACGTTTGTAGATTGGTCGATATACTGGAAGCAAAGACAGTGTAGCATGGCCTGAGTTCCCCAAAGGAGCTTGTTGAAAACACCGATAGGCATTTTTGATATTTACAAAGAACAAGTCCAGTATAGCTTCTCCCCTCGTACTGCAGTCTACATATTGTGTAAAGCCTGGATAGCCAAACTTGCACTTGTTGAAATCTCCGTTTACAATGATCACACTATCTGGGGAGATCTCCTTTTGTTATTCTAATTCTTAAATGAGGCATTCTTTCCCCTCGCAGTGGTTGTATCTGGTGGTAGGTAGACGGTTATTATAACGAGTTTAGAAAATTCTCACGGCAGGTAAAAAGGTCGAGCAGATACCGTCAACATGTCAATGTTTTTATCGCAGTATTCAGTCACTTTTTTGCTATTGTTGGGGTGACACCAATTTTCATACAAGAAAACACACACACCTCCACCCTTTTGTTTGTTGACAATGGCATTTACTCGGTCACAGCGGTGAAGGGTGAAACTGTCAATGTTATATTCAGCGTCTTTTACGTATCCGTTTGCCCAAGTTTCAGTGAGAGAAATTATACAAGCAAGCCTGAAGTGTCTGCTATATCCGGTAAGGGAACACAGTTCATCGGTTTTGTTATTTAGCGACCGAACATTTCCCATTAACACATTCGATAGGAATGGCCTGAAAGGACGTCGATCTCGCCTTGTTTTGACACCGCCTTTTCTACCCCTCTTACGTGGCTTACTTAAAGCTCACATCAACTAACAGAGGCTTGCAAAACGACGGTCGAAGGGCTGGCAGTTCTCGTGCCGAGTAGCAAAATGGCGATGATTGCAACCCATTTTCGATAGCAATAGTCTCATGTTTAGCACAGAAAAGTAGATTATTGTTATCACACATTATAAAAATCAGTATTGTAGAAATAAGCAAAATTCCTTGTAAAATAGGTAAGTCCATAAAGAATACAAATATTGCACATATGACCTCCAAAAATAAGAAAATAACGTGAATTTAATCGAGAGCTATGAGACACGTCTGTTGTCGCCGGGTTGCCAGCGCCAAAAAACTTCTGTTGATTCCATAACTTGAAGGCCACAACTGTATTTGCCTTAACTAATACAGTAATAGGCCTCCATTATATAAAAAAATTGTACCTAAGGACTTGGTGGACTGGCGTTTATTTTGCAGCTGTTCTATTTGTTGTTGGGAGATGGAGGGCAAGGGGATGCACAGTAAGTTGACGTGAAAAAAAAAGTCTAAAACCACAACTGCTTTCTGACAGAACATTAATCTTATCACACAGCCATGCGATCAAACTTGTGCTTAAGGTTATCTTACACTTCTTTCTCAGAGGCAATATAACATGCTACAATAAATCAGGCACAATGAAATTGTATCTCAGTTAAAAATGTACGTAAGACTAAGAGCAAATTCCGTTTGACATAAAATGTGCAGTTGCATTTTACCACTATGGGATGAGATTTGTTACACTTTACATTATGTATCCGCTTTAAAAAAACAAAAAAACAGGCGATCCGTTTAAAAAAAACAACGACAACAACAGGCGAGACAAAGACAGAACACTCTTACAAAAACACCATCGTCTGAAGAATAAATTATTACTCAAATAAATGGTGACATGGGATTGGCCTTTGTCAAAAAGAGTTGCAATGTTTAATGATAAAACCTCAAAACGGTTTTTCAAAAGACAAACATCAACGAAGATATTTTAATGAAAAGGAATAAATGTAGGTTTTGAATAATTGTGTTAGAATAATAATAATAATAATAATAATAATAATAATAATAAATAATCATAACCATACATGTCTCTATAATACAAAGCTGTAACCATAAATCTCAAAAGCACATCTTAGTAAGCCATTAACACACAATATATAGTTGCTTACAAGTTACAGTTTTATATAAATAAAAGTATAATTCTCTTACAATTATCTCAGGCTGCTGGTCTCTAATTTTCACTCAAATGACCTCCCATTATGACCTAAAAAAAAGTATTGTAGATTTTTTAAGCTGTCATGAAAATAAAGGAATTTACTTAACTCAGTAAAGAAGCTAACAGTAATACACATAATTGCACATTGGCTATCATTCATAATCCAAGCAGTTACTACAATCTTCTTTTTCCTTTTATTATTAGAAGTTTAAATGTTTCAGAAGAAAAAGTCTCTAAAGATGTAATTCCCAGCCTGTGTTTAAATTTAAGATCCAATAAACAAAACAACCAGTTTCCATCACAACCAAGCCATCTGGTATAAAGTTAAAATGAAGAAAAAAAAAAAGCTTGTGTTACAAATTCGATTAGCTGCAGATTTCATAACACATATTTAAAATACTTAGCTTTATTTACAGGGTTAAATGTTATTAAAATTTTTAAAAAATCGGTGGTACAATTCATACACTTGTCAAAAGTTCAGAACATTTATATTCACTAAGAAACTGCAACCACTGAAAAAAATGAAATATGTAGAGATTTTATAGCTTCCAAAGCAAACATTTAAAAAAACTCTTTTTTTTTCATGAATAATTCAACCTCAAATAACACGTAATAGGTGGTTTCTAGATATATGAAATTCATGTGTTTATTGCTTTCTGTTGAAATCCACACATTTAACATATTTAATGAACTCCTTCAAAGCCGCAAAGAAAAATATCTCAACTCATTCCTCTTTTCAATGGATTGGAGTATGCTCCTTGCAAGTATACATAAGCACTCTTTAAGTCATTTTCACTTGAGTTAACAATTTGAACTTGCTTCTAGGTTGAGAACGTTACACCTTTTCCCCGACATTTTGCACAAGGTGAAAATCAAATTGATAAAAGTACAGGTACTGTATACCTGCAGTAGACATAACTTAGTTTGTAGTTAACATAGTGCAATCTTAAACTTCACAAGAGCTTGATAATTTCAACGAATGCTGGGTTACCACTAGGAAGGTACTCGGCTAGATCTACATGTACTCAAGACACAGGAATGGAGTGCTTGGGCGTGTGCACGGAAACACTATGTCATTATACGCTATCAACATAAATTAATCTGTTGGACAGAACTGGTGTGGGGAGGTAGGGAGGAGAGGAAGAATCATCAGTGAACTGCACCAATCAGCACCTGTCACTGTCCTCTGTTCAGCCGCAATAGCCCTCTTCCCTCTCCCGACCCTCTCCCTAATGAGCCCTCGCCAGGCCATTGGGCCCAGTCAGGTGAGCATGTGCTACTTGCAGTGTCTTGAACGGAGACAAAGAGCGGCCACCCACCCACCTCCACTTTTCTCTTTGTCTCTCCCAATACCCATCTGACGCCTCTCTATCTCTTTCCATCTGTCCACAAGGCGTTGACTTTAAGCAGAAATAGGTCCGACGCAATTGACTCTGTGCATAATAAAGTTATTTAAATAAAGATTTTAAAAAAATGGGACCATTGCAAAGCGTTGACTTTAACCGAGAGTTGACCTCAAACCATTTGACTTCTAAGGGATTCCACTGTAATCAATTATTGAAGTAATACAGAAAGCAAAATGCACAGAAAAATAGCAAAGTGGAAAATGCCAAAAGCCCACAGCTTTCTAAATAATCAATGTTCAGAGTTTTCATAGAAAATATAAAGCCCTCTCAAAAAACTAAAAAAAGGCATGAGAACATGGAAAACGTTCACAGAGCATCGAGAAAAATATTTAAATGTATCCTAAACCATATTAAACACATATCAATTCCAAATAGGTGGCACTGATTTTCAGATATTTGTCATAACCAAAACAAAACGGATTCTTGCTATGCACAATGGTAAACTGAAAAGTGAAATGAAGGGAAAATTGAATGTAAAAAGCAAAGAGAAACTGCAATACACACCACATAAACTTAAAGCTAATTAAACAACAATGAAAGCAAAGCAACCTATGAAAATTTTTCTCCACAGCAACGTATAGTCAATTGATAACTCTCGGGGAATGCAGAAAATTTTGAACTGAAGACAAAAAATATGAGTAAGGATTATATGATGGTACTGAGAGCAGCAAAACATTTTGAAACAGTTTTATTTGTAACAAACAAATCAAAATATTGCACATATTTTATTCAAGTTATCTAATGAAAGCACCGTTTATTCTGCTTAAGTTAAAATTCTTGGCTTTTTCCCCACTATACAGTGACAGTAATGACCATATACAGATAGAAAAAAGAAAATTAAAAAAAAGAAGAAATCAATAACTAAAAATACTTTATCAAAGACATACTCTATTAAGTAGACTTCCAGTTTGTTTGCTGAGTTGAGATTGGATTGCGGGTAACTAAAGTGAAATAAAAAAAAAAAAGCTACAAAAATAAACCTTTATATTGTGTTTCTTTCTTCAGCTTTGTGTTGGCATTGAATGTCTAAAAATAAAACTACAATTTTTATAACATGCAAGTCTATCCACTTGTTTGTTGTGTGAATCTATAGCAAATTCAACATGTAAGGCTAAGCATTACTTAAGGCTTGGCTTGGGATCTGTCAAAGTTCGGAGGAATCTGAAAACATATGTGACCCAAGGTGGTGAAATCAGGCTTAAGTCAAGATATGATTATGAACATTTGGAGTTATTAGCATTATGAGAAAGCTTCATATATGTACTTCCAAATAAAAAAAAACCACTACTCTAACTTTACTAGAAACTGAGATATTTGATTTAAAAGCCGGTGAGATAGACTTATCTAATAGTAATTTATTATTTTTAGCAGCTATTTCCTGGGTTTAACATAAGCCTGATTTCACCAAGTTGCGTCACATACAGATGTATGTACACTGAACATGCACTTTGCATGTAGACAAGAAATCCAACCCTCATGTTCAATAAAAACATTCTTCACAAAATGGCAGCTGCTGGTGAAACAAAACTTCTACACAATTATCACACACAATGATCTCCATACACATCTTGTAATAGAAAATTTCAATCTTTATTTCCATTGCATCATTTCTAATTTAGCTGAATGGCTCTATTATAACTGCAAGTACAATGAAATGAAAATTCTTTAATCAATGGATGGTTTTTTCTGTTTTTCTTTTGACAATTAGAAGTGAATTCTCCGTGGCTTTGTATATATAATTTGTTTAAAATTGGAAAACTTGTCTTTATGATTTTGTAAACTTTTAATCACTTTTTGAAACGTGTTTCTACATTCATTTTAGAAGATTCCAGTCGGTAGATGTTGTGCATTCTGATAAGACAAGGTGAGTGCTTCATTGAGTTTCAGTGGTTTTGTGTTAGTTTGGGAGCTAGTTGTTCTCTTTTAACAACTCACATCCATAAAACCAACAAAAGTACATGTATTTTAACTTTAAAGCCTTTGAAAAATCTTCGACTGGTTTTAATTTATAGGGATGCCAAATGATTTTCAAAACAAAAAACCCCAGAACGATTTAAACATTGCATTTTGTATTAAAAGAATTTCATAGACACATGTTGTGCAATAAACAAAAAATGGAGAAAAAAAAACCCTGAAATAACCTGAAATTTGGCATCTCAATGAAAACGTCTTAAATTGAATCTCCTGGTAATAAAGAAAAACTTTGAATTAAAAGGATTGAAATTTTACTCATCCAAAGTTTTTTTTTTACAAACCAGTTATTCTTTCTATAGCACCTTCCTCTCTCAACTGCCCTTGTGTACATTACATTACAAAAACTAACTGATTCTATGGACCACAGACATTCTGTGTAGCAGGGATGCAAGTTTTCCATTTTCTGCAGGAATTCCGATTTTTTAGCAGTTTTGCTTAGCCAAAATAGCAGGAAAATATGAAAAAAAAATTAAGATTCAAATATAAAAGAGGACCCTCCCAGCTTAAGATTTAAAGAAAGTCCAAAAACTTCTTTTAAGTTGTATTGCTGTGTAGGCCCAGTACAGAAATATTATAACTACCTTTTTTAGTTGATCTATCAAAGATTCTATAGTAGCACTAGCAGCTGTTGGTTATCAGTTGTTTGTAATCTGTCAGTCAGTAAAATGATGTCCTGCTTATAGGAATGTTGAAATTTTCCTGCTTTTGCATAAGTCTCTTGCACCCCTGGTGTGGGTAGGAGGATGTCAACTTTGTGAAGTGAGTGTTTATCATCTTGAGCCTTTCATGCTTCAGAGAAGTACAGCTGCTAAGATTTAGAGGGATATCTTTCTGTATGCCTCCATATCAACTTCAAGCTAAGAGAATTGAACCTTATGAACTTCGAATTTTGAGTTCAACTCTAACAAAGTCAAAATGGAAAAAGAAACATGAGTTGTCGAATAAAAGAGAAATTCAGATTATCCGACTTCAGTTTTGGAGGTTGCCACTACA
Source organism: Elysia marginata (assembly GCA_019649035.1). NCBI lineage: Eukaryota > Metazoa > Mollusca > Gastropoda > Plakobranchidae > Elysia > Elysia marginata. The sequence goes on along the minus strand of BMAT01001121.1, from coordinate 42,725 downwards.
CTATCATAGGGATATCAGTCAAAAGGAAATTCCAGGAAAAACAATAGAGTGGAATCCGGATAAAGTCAACATCTCAGAACCGAAAAAAGTGTTGATATTAAGCAAAATTGACTTTATCCGTTTTCAGGGGGTGCAGGAAAGGGTTATTTAAAAAGAAACTTGTGAAATTGGAGTATGCCCTTTGCAAGTTAACGTAAACGCTCGCTAACGTTGTACTTTTTTCTCAACATTTTGCAAGAGGTGAACATAAATAGATAAAAGTAAAGGTAACGGTAGTAGACATAATGTAATTTTTAGTTGTAAACTACATATTGATTACTCAATATACAGGAATGGAATGCTTGGGTGTGTGCATGGAAACACTATATGTTCTTGCAACATTAATTAATCTGTTGGGCAGGACTGGTGTGGCGAGACGGGGAGGAGTGGGAGAATCATCTGTGAATAGCATACATCAGCACTTGTCACTGTCCTCTGTACAGCTGCACTAGCCCTCGTCCGGCCTTTGGGCCCAGATGAGCATGTGCTGCATTCAGTGTCTTGAATGAAAACTAAGATAGCTCACCCACCCACCTTCCCTTTTCTCTTTGTCTCTAATAAGACCCATCTGGGGTGTCTCTATCTCTTTCTATCTGGCCGAGAGGTGTTGACTTTCAGCAAAAATAGGTCCAAGGCAGTTGACTTGATGCAAAACAAAGTTACTTAAGTAAAGAAAAAAAAACACCAGGATTCCACTGAATGTTGATTATATTTCGTAGCCCTAAAATATTACACCCATAAAAATGCTAGTGTCCTAAACGCACAATATTCCTGCAAGCAGGACATCATTTTACTGGCTGACAGATTACAAACAATGCTACAAAGAGCAGAATAAAGAAAAGCATCAGTGCCATGGATCTAGTGTATCACCTATCAAGTCACATCAAACATGAAGTAATTTTCCATCAAGTTTCCAGAGACCAAAGTTAAGTTGAGCAATACTAATTTTCTAGCTAAGATTACCTCAAATTTAGGTATTAAATATTCTTAACTTGGAATGAAATCATTAAATTGTTAAAGTGGATTTGATAGAATTTATTTTTTTACATTTAGTTTTTCATTATTTTGACTTTTGAGCAACCATTAAATATTTTAATTGAGCTGATTTTTTGTACTTTTCCTACTTTAATTTAGGGAAGTGGATTTAAACTATTTTAATAATTTAGGAAGATTTTGAACTTTATAAAGATATACATGTAATGTCAATACAAATTCGAGGATGTAAGTATCAATGACCCAAAACCTAAAATAATATCATATAATTACAAATTTACAAGAATCTCAACTCAAAACTCACACTCTTTGTTGGAAATTATTAAAGATCTCATCAGTATGATTATTTACATATTTAGGATTACAACCTCATTTTGACATCATAATGAAATACCACACACCATCTAGTATAAAGGGCTTTTCAGATGTAACACAACACAAGACATAAAAACATATTTACTTTAATACATAGGCTATTAGTATTTATCTCTGTTTCACAAAAACATAGTGTCTTTTCAAGTTAAAAAAACAAAAAAAAAAACTACATATTTTATACTGTATGCTTGAGATGAAAAACAGAAATCATCTCAAAATTATACCTACAAAATCAAATAAAGAACTTCAAAGTTCCGTAGTAATACAATAAATCTAAGGTAGTTGGACTCGCCAAATCAAGAAGCATGAAACCAGGAAGAAAAAAGAATGGAGTTTTCCCTACATGAAGTCGCTAAATCGGGAAATACTACCTGTTTGAACGACAAAAAATTCCATATACCATCAAAAATGAAATGTTGGTGGCAGACTATTGGCCATTTTCACATGTGAAAAGCCCATCACCTACGTCTTATGAATAGAATGACACACAGGTGGTCCATTAACGGCTTTCCTGGGTTTAGAACAAGATTGACGGTGGGTTTTTTTTGTCCCAGGTAAGAAGGTATGCTTAGGGAAAGGGTGCAGCAAAATCTACCTGTCCTGTTGTTAACTTCACAGTTCAATTTATTTCAGATGGATATGGATAAAGCTAATGTTACTTCAAACAGGTAATCTAGCAGATGCGAAATACATAAGAGACATGATGCAACACTTATGGTCGTTTCAACAGAAAAAAGTGTGACTTTTGTTTGCCTTGTAAAATTGTTGAAGAGCTTAGGCTAGCAGATAGCTAAGACAGGCAGCGTTTATAAAAGGGTTGCTTAAATCAAGAAGTTTCATGATCAACTCTAAATGAAGCCAAAGAGTATAGAGTCGATTTGTCTATTGATGATACACCAAAAGAGCTGGAAGCACTTGAGATTCTAGGAGCAATTACAACAAAAGTTGCTGAACCAGTTTAGCATATTGAAGTCTCAAGCTGGGAACGCAAAATCTCAACTCTTACTGCTCTTCTCCCCCACTCCTTCTTCTTCTTCTGTCCAAAACAAATTTCATGTGATATTTAAATGTAGCAAATATAAGAATTTGAGAAAATGTTTAATATATGAAAGCAAAGAAATCTTCTGTACATGTATTAAATATATGTAAGTTAATGGAAATCGGCAACTTTGAAATTGTCAACAAATTGACCATTTTTCTATCTATTGTTTTCAAAGATATATAAGATGCATATCAACTATGATTTGAAATGACCTATATAAAAATGCCTTTTGATATAATTTATGCATTGCAATAGTTGGATGTTTTGCATCTTAAATCAAGGAAGTTGTGGTTAAAAAATTTAATAACTAAGGGCCAATGGTTTGATATACTGAAATAAAGAATTTAACTCAATTCAATTCTTTGCTTATTCTCTTCTGCTGCTTTTTCTTCTTCTTCTTCTTCTTTTTCTCATACTCTCTCTCCCTCCCTCCATATCCCTCTCTCTTCCTCTGTATGTTTTATCATATGTTTGCCACGACACAGTGAGTTTCTCCACTAATTTCTGTATTAAGCGGATCTGACTGTGTATCAAAATAGTATCACGATGAAATATGTAAGTAGCGTTATTTACAATAAAGAAGATTTAAAAAACATGAAGGAGGCTTTACATACAAACCAGCATAAAAAATTTTAATATTAGGGCCACATAATTATTGTAATGAGGTAAATATTAGTCTATCTAGGATTTTAATGTGAAAAAATTGTTTACTTGAATGAAATATTGCTTTGTTGTCTTGGTCTATTACACAATTACAATAGTGTTTTTTCCAAGTCCTCCTTTTGCATACTAATTTCGGAAACTAGCACACTTTCATTTCTTTAAAAAATCTGATAGGGTGTATCTAAGGAAGAAACTAAATAAATGTGATGTAAACAAAAATATCAAAAAAAGTTTTTTAACGCCATGACCTAGGTATCAGTACTATTACTTTGAAAAGCATGTTCAGTTTCTTAAACTTTTCTTAACAACCCTAATGACACACTACTGTGCTTGATAAAAGAACGAAACAGACTAAACGAATCTGTAAAATTAACTAGTCATAATAGTTAATACCTACTACTTCTGCCATTGGCAAAGCCCAAATCTATAACAGTTTTTCATTTTTAGGAATATTAAAAAAACCCATTGATAATATCACAGCAAATTATTCATATTAGAATCTAAAAAGTATGACAAAAAATAGTTGGCTGG
>BMAT01001117.1:87555-97822 GCA_019649035.1 Elysia marginata | reverse complement strand
AAAACATGACATAAAAAAACAATAATACAATGTCCATGAAACTAACACTGAACTTAAGGTACATGGTGCTTTTTTTACAGCGGCCTCGCAAATTTGACCTTAATCAGTGCTAAAGAATTATTTTTTAAGAGAGACTGGAATGATAAAAGGTTCTTGACCCAGTCAATTACAACAGTAACGGTTACTGGCATGAAGTTAAAGGTGACCAGAGAGAAGCTGGGGAGAAGAGAAACCCACCCACACACCCGCACAGAGACAGAGCCTAGAAAGGCAAGACAGGGAGCTGATATAGAGATATGCACTCACGATGGAACAGAACTACCGAAAGGTATTTTAAGAATGCGCGTTCGTTTTGAGCGGTCAGAACTAATCTAACATGAGGCTGAGGGGTGAGTCAAGGCTGCCTGGTGGGAAAAATTTGTTGAGGTAGAAGAAAATAATAATAAATTGGTGGTATGGGTTTAATTTTTTACGTCGACCAAGTCTTTTTGGTTTGTGACATGCCTTGTGCTTACTTCTAGTCTTTAGCAAGGTATTCAGTATTTTGGCAGACCGGCGGATATAGGAAAGTACGAACAAATATTGCTTTACCAAGGCATTAACAAGATGGATCGTGGTTTTGGAATCGAAGTCTCAGCCGCCAGTTTGCGAGTCCAACACTCTAGCCACTGAGCCACGCTGCCCCATCTCTTAACCTTTAGCTTATTCTGTTTTATTTCCTTAAAAACTCTCTCTGTCTCTCTTTCTCTCTGTCTCTCTTTCTCTCTATCTCTTTCTCTCTATCTCTCTCTGATTCTTTCTCTCTGTTTCTCTTTATCTCTCTCTCTCTGATTCTTTCTCTCTGTTTCTCTTTATCTCTCTCTCTCTCTCTGATTCTTTCTCTCTCTGATTCTTTCTCTCTCTGATTATTTCTCCCTCTTTCTCTTTATCTCTCTCTGCCGCTCTGTCTCTTTGTCTCTCTCTGTCTCTCTCTGTTTCTCTGTTTCTCCCTATCTTTTTTTCTCTCTGTCTCTGTGTCTCTGTCTCTGTCTCTGTCTGCCTGTCTGTCTCTCGCTCTCTCTTTCTGTCTCTTTGCTTCTCTAAATGCACATCTTTTGTCTCTCTATCTCTCTTTCTCTATGTCTCTGTCTGTCTCTCTTTCTCTCTCTCTGTCTGTCTGTCTGTCTCTCTTTCTCTCTCTCTGTCTTTCTGTCTGTCTGTCTGTCTCTCTCACTTTGCTTCTCTATATGTGCATCTTTTGTCTCTCACCTAAAACTTTTGCCGTCGGAAAAGTAAGACTTCTCGTTTGTCGATAATTGAACTTTAAACCAAATCAAGTCATTACCACAATGTAGGTACCAGCCCGTTTATGTATTAAATCCTACTTATATATTTACCTTAAATTAACTTCAAATCCCTTTTGTATCGCGTTCTACCTCTGTATTACTGGATACTGAAAAATTATACGTAGTTTGACAAGGAACGTGTGCACAGTGGTACGATTTACCAACAAATTACCAGCTCCTTGTGTCTTTAATTATAATCCCTAATATCTTATCTCTTACAAACATCTATCTCTCTCTGTCTGGACTATATCGCATTGTTACTTTTTAGTAATGTATCTTTCCCCATGGTTCTCAATTTTCGTTCCTTTTTTTTAGTGTAAAAACTATCATTGTTTTCATGTATATCTCCTTCAGTTTTCACCTCTTTCCTCCCTCTCTCTTTCACTCTCTCTCTCTGTCTCTCTCTCTTCTCTATTATCTTTTTTATCTATTGCTGCCAAGGTCTCTCGAAGCAGTTTTGCTCAGCTATTATCTACGTACTATAGAGCTCCCACAAAAAGAGTTTACATGAGGTGCCCGCCGATCCAAGAAAATGTCCATTTCTGAGTAGAGTCCTACTTGACTCAATTTTTTGTCAATTTAATTTTGAATTTCAATGTTTATGTTTCCATAAAAAATTATCCTCATTTGAGGCCATCGAATTTTTTTTTTTAAATGTAGGTTATCAGAACACGTTAATGCCTTTTCGGCCGCTACAATATGACAACTGTACGTCCGATTTTCGCCATTTTTTTTAAATGAAGGGACTTCAATTCAATGTGTTTCAAGTTCTATAACCCAGCACAAATAACAAGATATTTAACTGAAATTTCCACCTCTCTGGAGAACTCTTACAGGCCTTTACATTACTGCGTAGAACTCCATATCACAAGATTCCGAATGTAGGTTCATTATGTTGGACCCCTGTATTTTTAACCTGTGTTTTTAGTCTCATTCACTATTATATTTTCATACACCTTCGCTCTTTGTCCTTGTCTTTTTGTCTTATTTTTCTGTTTCTCAAATCGCCCTCCCCCTCTCTCTCTTTCTTGTTTCTTTGTGCATCTTTTGCCTCTCAATTCTCATATTAAACTCTTGCCATCGGGAAAATAAACTGACTCATTTGTCGATAGGTAAACTTAAACCAAATCAAATTATTACCAACCTGTAAGTTCCAGTCCGTGTACGCATTAAAATCTAAACATTGCTTTTATTTTTTCTCTTAACTCAACTTCAAATCCCTTTTGTATCGTGTCTTACCTCTGTTTAACTGTCTAGAGAACAAAATATTCAGACTATCTAACAAGGAACATGACTATGTTGACTGGTACTTTTTACCAACAAATTACTAGTTCCTTGTGTCTCCAATTATAATCTCTCGTATCTTATCTCTTACAGACATCTATCTCTGGACTCCATCGTACTGTTACTTTTTTGTACTGTGTTTTTCTCTCCAGGATGAGACCCCTTGTCTCTTAATTGGTTTCCTTTTTAAGATAAAAAAAATTTCAATGTCTTCCTGTCTATCGCCCCCCCCTCTCTCTCTCTCTCTCTTTCTCTCCTTCTCTCTCTCTATCTTTCTCTCCTTCTCTCTCTCTCTCTCTACTTCCTTTATTATATTCGCCTTCTATCGAAGTGTTTTTTCCTGAGCTTTAATGATAATTGATATCCATTTTATCCATTAGTGTCTTGAAAATTTCTATATCTGTTAAAAACCTATTTTTTTCTTCTCTTTCCCTATGTACATACGAACACACATACACCATCTCTCTTTCGCTTTATAACCTATCTCTAACTATTCTATCTCAATCTAGCCTATCTGTCATCCGACTCTATATCCATCTATCAGCCTATCTGTATATCTATTTTTTTTCTCTCTGTACATACCTAATATTATTTATTCGTCTGTCTATCTATCTACCTACCTGTCAACCTACCTACCTATCTATTCATATTTCTATCTATCTATTTATTTGTTTATCTATCTATTAATCTATCTATATCTATTTATTTATTTGTCTCTCTGTATATACCTATTTATCTAACCGTCTGTCTATCTATCTATAACATCATTTTATCTACCTGTCAACCTACCTACATACCTACCTACCTATCAATTTATTTTTTATCTATCTATTTATCTGTCCATACCTACCCCTATTAGTTTCTCTTTTTTTTTTACTAGCACTTCTAGGAAACCCCCAACAGAGAGGTCAGTATGGTTAATTTTTCTAGCTATCAGTGACATTAACAGTTGGCGCCAGAGTTGTTGATTTACCTGGTGCCTGGCTTTTTGTGACCTCAGGTGAGGAGTGAGTGAGGGAGTGAGAGATGGGAGGAGGGGGGAGCAAGAATAAGTGAATAAGGTAAAGGAAAACGGACCAACAGAAGGAAGTAAAAGGAATAAATATGAAACTGAGAGAACGAGTGAACGAGATTGAAAGGAGCAGTCAAAATTAAGTCAAAAGAAAGCTTAGTGACGGAGGGAGGAGGACAGAGAGAGAGGAAGATGATTAAAAGTAAAGAAATACAGGAAGACACGAACAGCGAGAGAGATAATAAGAGAAAGAGAGAGAGAGAGAGGGAGAGAGGGGAGAGGCAGACGAAGTAAAGAAATACAGGAACACATGAATAGTGCGCGGCAGACATACAGATAGACAGAGGCAGAGACCAAATGGAAGACAGAGAGAAAAAATACTGGAAGGCAATAATAATGAGAAAGAGCAAGTAAGAGAGAGATAGATACAGAGGAAGAGATACATAGAGAGAGAGAGAGATAATTATGGTGTTGGTGCGAGAGAAAGAGAGGGGGAGAGATAGACATGTAGAGTGGTGTAGAGAGGTGAGAGAAAGAGAGGGAAAGAAAAAGAGATATAGACATGTAGATAGATAGATGGATAGAGACAGATGGGTAGAGAAAGGTAAATAGATAGAGAGAGATCCATGTATTGTGCAGGGGATTGAGAGAGATAGAGAGAAAGGGAGAGAGAGAGGGGGGAGAGACAAACAGACCGAGACAGAGAGAGAGAGAGAGAGAGCAACTTACAGATCGTCAAATGCTGTATTGCAGAATTGAAGTCAGTATCTATAATTTATTATATGTTGAATAACGACCTAGTAAGAATTAATAATGATGGCATTAGCAGCAGCTATAACATAACATTACAAAAAATGACAACGAAAATGACAAATGGGTGCACGGGTATAGTTTATGAAGAAGCCAGGTAAATACAGTAATAATAAGCGTGTGTTTTCTAGCTGGTTTTATTCCTATTTCTACACCGGTCTCGTTAAATGAATGAATAGACCATTTATGTCTATAAGTGTCTTTTGTAGAACTAAGAAAAACCCAATGTTCAACCAGCGTAGTATCAACATCCCGTAAGGTGGCGACACCGTTAGGCTGAGTAACGAAGCCAAATTTCTCGAAAGGGATTAATACAGTGTATTAAATTTAAAAAAAAGAAATGAAAACAGGCCTTTCTGGTTTTTTCCAGTCTTTATAGTTTGTAGTTTTTTTTTCTTTTTTGTTTGTTTGAGAGAGAGAGAGTTTGCAAACAGGAACGATAATTTGCGCTCCAATCTCATTCCCAATTGTGTAGCTCAACAAAGAAGTTCTCTAGCTCTCTGGAGTAGGCGCGTACATCAATCGCTAGAGCTAGAAAGATCTCCTTTCTTTGTGCACCGGAAGTCATCCGTTGACTTACCCAGGTCTCTCTGAAAGAATGTAAAACGAGACTCTAGGCCAGGGGTCAAAGTCGAAATAACTTACCAAAATAGGGCCCAACCATAGAGGCACACAATAGAATTCTTCCTAAGAACATTTATAGAAACAACATAAAATTAAAAGATGTTATATTTGTTGCATTGATAACACGCGAACTGAACCAGTTTTTCTAACCACCATAATTTATGTTATTAAAAACGTTTTCAAACAGTTGTCTTTCTATTTTATTTTATAAAGAGATACTGTACTAAAAACTGTACTAACAGTTTAAGTTTTGAATCGAGGAATGGTTCAAAATACGCCTCTCGTCCTTCACAGCTAATGGTTTGAAGCGCTTCTATAAAAGATAAGTTGTGGCACTGCATGGTTGCCGTATCGTTGGATGTTGCATCATACAATGGTAATAACTACATGTATTCTCTGTAGCGCACCGGAAAATAGACAGAAACATAGTGCACTGTTTTGGAACCAACCATGTTGGAATGCAGTGGAACCCCTCATTAAAGACCACCCCTCTTACATGGCTTTAAATTTGAGGACGTCCGTTTACATAGGTATATTAATTTTACCCTTGAACTAAGACTCCCCTCTTATGAGAACTGTTTTTTTTTTTCTTCAAAATTTTCCATTTCTATTCAGGGGTTTCATTGTACGTGTATTCTATGTAGCAAAACATAATAAAAATCTAATTTCAGGCCCCTGCCTAGATACCAGCTTGGCACAACAGATCAATAGAGCTATAAACATAGCCGATTGTGTGTTTGAGCATTCTCTCTTCAAACAATAAAAGTTTGTTATGTAATGAAATCAATTTAGAGTTTGTAGTCTAAAAACTTCACGAAGGATACTGATGGAGAGAGAGAGAGCATGAATTGCTATACAATCATGGTTCTGATCTATATCTACCACGTGATTATCACTGCTGGTGCGGAACTTTTACATAAGAGTGATCAAGGGGCGTTTTTATTTTAGGTGCATAATATTTTTGCCTACTCACTGTGCCAAACACAAAAAGTGCGCAATCTGCAAGACTGAAGGCGGAAGAGATTGGTGTTTTCCCGAGCCTCACGTGACACTGCTGAGATATAGCTCAGAACCATTTGCAAACCCCTACTGTACATCGCGTTCAAATTCAAAGGAACTATCGGAGTATTAGTCTAATTATAAACTGCAGTTATCTATGGCGAGTAAACAGTAGAGCTCTTCTTTGTCAGAAACAAAACTTTTCGCGCTTAGCTAGGCCTCGATCTCCATCTGCATAAAAAAATTTATGTGAAGCGAAGAATTCGTTGTTTTTTTTTGTTGTTTTTTTTTTTTGCAAAACTGCTTTGTTTCTGTTCGAGTTTATCTGAAAATTTTTACAGCCTATATTATCTTCTCTTTAAGAAGATATTATTGGTTTTTTTTTCTCTCGTAAAAATTGAACGAAAGGAAATGTTCTAATGTTTTACATGCTACCAATGCATTATCTTTGTCTGATTTGGTGGAGTCACAAAAAGTAGGAGTATTACCGTAATGTGAGTGAAAGCAAATCGTGCAAAACAGCTTACACGTCCTGTGCAGCAAACTGAGGACTTTGGGCAAACTTTCTGCAGCTGTACCTTAAACCTAGTAAAAGTTAATTATTCTGAAACTCTAAAATACAGTACACACGAAGAAAGGGTGTTTATATAATGCAAATTGATTTTTTAGACTCAAATTGTATATAAACAAAATGAGTTCACACCATTCGCCAAACAAAACATAATTATTAGAGAACTAGAATTATATTGCCAAAAAAAGTGGACTATAGTTTCTTTTCAAGTTTCCTTCTTTCTTTATTTGAGTTGGTGGGCGCTCATTATGATTCAATAGCCCCTTGCTGTTTTGGATCAGTTTCACCTGTGTCCGAATCACAATAGGTTTGAACAAAACGGCATTTATATCCCGAACAAAAGCAACCAGAAGTGCCAACTTCTAGGTAGAATAAAAAATTAGATTCGGGGTAAGCAGTTGAAGAGAATCGGGTGTTATGTATACAATTTTCCCATTACAGGGTATTGATATTTGAATAACATGGCCTTTTTCTGAGCTTTCACACATTGAAAACGGCATAGAATTATATAAAAAGTTATGAAAGCATATTTAAATTTATTTTAGGTTCAAGAAAAAGACGATTAAACTTTTTCATAAAAAGCGTTATCTCAACTTAAATCTTCCGACTTCCGACTCCTTTGAACTGGCTGCGTTGTTATTTGAGTTTGCATCTTATAACGTTCCCATAGTGGAGACTTATTGTAGATAGAGGAGTTAAAAGTCTATTTGATATTTGCCCAGTGGGTAATGCAGCATGATAACTAAATAAATACAAGAATAAATTTACAATCACTGGTAGGTACTGAGGTAACTTATAAGTTTTAAGTATAATGTACACTGTAGTTTGAATCAGCTTCTTCGGTGTGTTTCAATGAAGCGTGAAATGACACGTGTATCTAAATCCCAATGCTATCTAATCTTTAGGAAAAGGACGTTGTTATTGACGCATCCTGCGTGAAGTGTCAAGCGCTATTGACGCATGCTGCGAGAATAACGCCCCGTGTTATTCTCGCAGCGTGAATGAATGTCCCTTGGCCTAGACTACCTTGTTCTCCATCGGAAATTTTAAAAACAACTCTTGCTTTAAGTCAACGCGTTTTTTGGTCCCGAGGTGTTGACTTATCAGGATTCCACTGTATATTATATTAGTTTAAATTCAATTTTTATGAATTTTTTAGAGTTGTTCTTTTTTCAATTTCAATTTTACTCCTCCTAATACTTTACACTATAAACTGGTATTAGGCCAATTTTGCATGACAATAAAATTGTTTTGAGTGCTACTACTTTTAGAAGTCTGAAAAACCTAATCATGAGTTTGTTTCCAGTCATATGGAGTTTCTGTTGGCATGGTGCCTACATGCTTTGTGTTTTGAATTGAAAAAGTGTGTACATTGTGTTTGCGGGTGGGATGTTGCTCTGCAATCTTTTAGTAGATCTACAACTCTCGTCTGTTTCAAGCTACATTGTGTTTTTAAAGGGTTCCTCCCTCTGTCTTTTTTTTCTTCTCTGTCGTGTTTTAATGTTGGATATAAAATTGCTTTATTTCAATTGATACATCACAGTATGAATAGAAAACAAAGAATTGAAAATGATATTCAGCCACAACAGCAGAAGTCCAGAAAATAAGAGTTGAGTCCGTGTCATTTGAACCGGGATAATTTGATTAAATGCAGTCAGTCGTGATATTTCGAACACCAATGGTGTTATTCAGAATTTGATTTATACATTTACCTGAACTTATAGATCTAATATACTATATACTGTTAGTGTTACATGAAAGTAATAAAATTATAGTTTCATTTAAAAGAGCAGAAACTTATAATATAGTGCTAAATCCTCCCCCCCACCCCCGCACAGACAAGCAATGCTCATGTTGAGCCACTACCGAAATAATGCTTTATGCTCTCTTGACTTAACAAGATGCATTGGTTGGTAATCTAAAAGCCTACATTTTTTATAACGTTAAATTCGTGAAAGTCATTGAGTTGTTAAGATTGATACTCCTCGTAATTTCAAAAGATGCACTGGGATTGGATGGCAAAAGTCTGCACGCTATTTTAACTGTTGGTTCTCTCTAAATTCAGAGGATGCATTGATTGGAAAAACTAAAAGCCTCCAGTTGTTTTGATTGCTGCTTTTATCTCCAATTCAGATTAACAAATACATTAATTGGAAAAAACTGAAACTGTTTTGATTGTTGCTCATGTCTTGAGTTCAGAAGGTGCACTGGTCGGTAAGAGTGTGCAGCTGTAGTTTTATTTGTTCTTCCTCTCTTGTGTTCAGAAGATACATTGATTGATAAGACCCTGCAGCTGTTTACTCGTTGCTCTTCTCATGAGTTTATAAGATGCACTGGTTGGTAAAAGCCTGCAGCTGTTTTAATTGATGTTCCTCTCTTAAGTTCAGAAGATTTATGATTTGATGTAAAAACCTGATTATTGCTCCTCTGTTGGGTTCAAAAGGTGCACTGGTTGGCAAAACCTGCACGCGGTTTTGTTTCCCGTCTTTTACAGTTTTGCAGTTGGAAAATGGTCAATCTCTAGGGAAACTCTGTAAGTCTACAATCACATTTAATTAGTCCCAAGATGCGTGAACAACACGGGGCGCTATTCGCGCAGGATGCGTGAATAACACGGGGCACTATTCGCGCAGGATACGTGAATAACACGGGGCACTATTCTCGCAGGATGCGTGAATAACACGGGGCGCTATTCTCGCAGGATGCGTGAATAATTACATCCTTGGGAAAAAGTTAAGCACCATAAGAAGGATAAAATCTTTAAATCTTCAACACATGTTGTGGTTTTGATGTGTTCGGCAGCTGGATACAATATCTCATTCTGAGTCCAAGGTACCAATTAAATGATAGTTATACGAAGATTAAACAATAAGTAACGGTGTGTGTACAACTTATATTGTATTGCATGATGAAAGACTTGAGATACACAAAGTTTTCAGTTTTACTGCAGGTGTTCAAGATATCTTTACAAGCTGCCGTAAGCTTATGATAATAAATAATTTGGCGGCAAGAACGAAAGAGATGACTAAAACTGCGAGAGAGATGAAGGCAAGGAGGGTAAGGATTCCGACTCATTTTTCTTCAATTGCTTACCGTGAGAAGGGGAAAAGTTAAATCGAATCTTATTTTAATTGTTATTCTACCTAGAGTTCCGCACTGCCGATTGGTTTCGTTCGGATCTAAATACCGTTTTTCCAAACTTATTGTCATTCGGACCCAGGTGAAACTGATCAAAAACAGCTAGGGGCTACTGAATCCTAGTTGGCGTCTTCCAACTCAAAGAAAGAAAGAAAGAAACTTAGAAACAAACTGCAGTTCGTTTCACGCAAAAAAAAAATCCGCGTTTTTTTTTTTTTGGCAATGTCTTTCTCATTCTCTTTTATGTTTTGTTCTAAAAATGGTCGTGGTAGTGGTAGACCTAGTAGTAGTTAGTGTTGTAAGTGGTTGTAGTCGTTATGGGTGCTACTTTTTCTCGAAATCACTAGGAATCACTAGGAATCACTAGGAATCACTAGGAATCACTAGGAATCACTAGGAATCACCATCAATTACTCTAGGAATCACTTGGAATCACCAGGAATCACCATCAATTATTCTAGGAATCACTTGGAATCACCAGGAATCACCATCAATTACTCTAGG
>BMAT01001117.1:55863-73044 GCA_019649035.1 Elysia marginata | reverse complement strand
CTTCTATAACCTGTTCCGACGTATCGCTTAGTCTAGCTACATAAACTTCGACTTCTGAACTCAGCCCATCTCGCATTTCGACACCCCCTCTCACCTCAAACGTTCTGTACTTGAAATGAACACGGAGGCCAGGCATCTTCAGATAACAGGCGGGTCTTGCGGGAGTCAAAACTAAACATCACTAGTAGTAGTACGCACGTTGAAGACCACAAGAGACTAAATCTCTAGTACCTTACCGGTAGTCTAGGCTAGTCCACGCCGAAGCTAAGAGATAGGCTACTATAGACTATAAAAAAAGCGCAGAAATAGCCGCTATAAGTACGGGATCTGCTGGCTGGGTTAGGGTCGGCGAGATAAGGCGAAAATTAATGATTACATATTAGAGTAAATTTAGCGGAACTAGCCAGGCCCCCTATCTCTCTCGCTCTCTCTCGCTCAGACGCGCAGCAGAAGGAAGTCCGGCTGTTTAACGAGACCTAGCTGTGAGTTGTGAAGATCTAGATTTATTAATGTAAGCATCGTGAGTTCCATTCAAGCGTTGCTGTTGCTCGTCGGAGGTTGTTTCACATCCCGGAGAGAGAGACACGCTGGGTGGATCCCGAGGGATTTAAAGCGTAGTTTGTCTCGTATGGTGTTTGTGATTCGAGCGTGTTTATATATGCGCGTATGTGAGTTGTGTGTGAAATATTCTATTTCAAGTTCTTGAAGTTGGGAAACAATATAAAAAGAACAATTTCCAGTCATGAAGATGCAACAGGTTTTGCTGTTTTGGATTTCTGGCATTTTAGCGGTTCTCGCAGGTAAGAAAATTTAGGTGAAATTGCAAAACTTATTTCTCTGTTTTATTTCATGTTGCTCGCTGTCTTTCTGTTTTTTCCCTCCGTCTCTCTCTCTCTCTCTCTCTCTCTTTCTCTGTCTCTCTCTTTCTTTCTCTCCCTCCAAATATCTACCTATATATCTTTATCTATCTATCTCTATCTATCTCTCTCTTTTTTTTTCTCTCTGCATCTTGTTTTCTCGATTTTTTTCTCAAAAACTTTTTCATATTTTCTCTCCTTCTATTTTTTGTCAGTTTTGGTTTATTTTCCTTACGTCCTGTCTGCCTGTACCTCTGGCACTTTTTCCGAAGCCCCCTAAGCATTATTTGTCATATTATATTTAATCCTTTTCTGCTTGTTCCATTTGTCGCTTCTTTATTTCCTTTCTTTCTACTTCTTCTCCAACTTTTTTTTGTCTCTTCTTTTTCATCACCATCATCTGCTTCTTCTTCTTTTTCTTTTTCATCTTCTTTTTCTTCTTCTTCTTCTTCTTCTTCTTCTTCTTTTTCTTTTTCTTCTTCTTATTATTATCATTATTATTATTATTAATACTATTATTATTACTATTATTATTCTCCTCCTCCTCTCCTTCATGCTATTCCCCCTTCCCATATTTTCCCTCCTCTTTTTTAAACTGGTTGCGTTTCTCTCCTTTTCCTATCCGTTTGCTTGTTATGTCCCCTTCTCGAACCTCAACCCGCAAAACACACGGTTCACCACCTAACGTTATACGGTGTACGTAGATTCTCAAGTTTACATCCCCATAGCATCAGGGTGAGGTACAAAGATGTTTATTGTTTTGCAATCAGCTCATCTATGACCTTTTCCCCTGCCTGTAGTTTTGGCACTCTAAGTCCTACGTCAGCTTCACTCCCAGGTTTCTTGTATTGTATTACCGGTACAAAGACCCTTTTAGCTTTTGCAAGTGAAATGAGAATAATGCATAATTATGTCCATTGTAGATGCTTAAAAAGAGGATAAGTATAAACTTTAACAAATTTTATTAACATGACTTAGTTTTGTGCGCACAATTCTAAACATAAGATTTCTGAATTCGTTAGCGTAGGAAATTTGTTTTGAGCAGCTTTTGTAGGCCTACATAAATACATTGATGTTAAACATTGTACACACAAACATGCATACCCTATTAAAACATTGTACATACAGTGTTCATAATTAAGAATGAATAGCATAGAACATATAGAAATCGCAAGGTGGAAAAACAGAGAAAACTAACATGTACAGAGTGAAGTATCATTTAACCTACATGCAGGGCAACCTGAATCTTCTTAATAGCGCCAGATGTTAATGGGATGAAAGATTTCCTACATCTCTATGTTTTTTGTTTTTTTTTTTCTTTTTTGTTGTAAGATTTTCCATTTACCAGATAAACTAAGAATCTTTGGATATAGCGACTGAGTGTACAGAGAAGTAAGAACACAAGAAGGTTTCTTGCCAAAGTGTTATAAATGAACGGTTGTGTTTAAGTTAACTTGTTTACTGTAACTTTTTTCTTTTGCAACCGTTCATCAACAAGTTCCCAAACACCGGTCTTAAGAATTTCTTTCCCTCTCTTAATGTGAGAGTGTCTTTTATGGGTATATTCGAGAGAGAGAGAGAGAGAAAAGAGAGAAGAGGTGCAAAAAGAAAGAGAAATTAAGAGTGAAATGGAGGGTTACATAAGGAGAGAAGGAACAGAATGGGTGGTGGTAAGGAGAACAGCATCCGTTTTCTTTAGAGAAAAAAAAGAATTCTTTATAACATTCTTGAGATGAGGACATCCGTGTTGTGTGTGAAGTTCCGGTTTGGCGTTCTCAAGTTATGAAGAAAGCCCATAAGATTACAACATTGTAATAGAAAAGTCACTTCTTTTTAATGGAAAAGGACGAAAAAGGCCAAGACATAATAATTCCAATTTTTTACTTTTAATTTTTCAAAACAAAAACTAAACCAACTACAAACAAACAAAAAGCAAAACATACCCTTTGAAACTATGGGTAGAGCAGTCTACATTAATTTACTAGTACTGTTTTTCTTCATATGATGACTTTGTAGCCATATCAATTTTCTTGCGATCAGTCCAAATAAGTTTAAAGTTGAGAAAAAGTATCTTTTTAGTTAATTATATTTACATCTATTCACCCTTTTCTCTATAATTAAGTTAAAGTCAGAAGTGTTATAATATAATTATACTATCTCTCAAGATTTGGATAATTTAAATGCACGTTTGAAAACTCAGAAAAATGTACTGTTCAAAATAGCAACACCTTGTGTTGTAAAAATTTCGACATCCGACTAATAGTCTCGGGTTGTGAGACAACTGACTGCGCCTCAAGGTCTCTTTACAAACTTAATTCAGATATTTTGTAGTAATCTGGATACAGAGATCTAAAAGATTTATGCCAAACTTTTGCCCTAGTTCTGGTTTGTTTCAGACCTTTTTTAGCGGCCTAGGGTTATTAATTCCTAACCACTTTTGTTCCCTTTCATTCAGCAACAGTATTCTATTTTTGTAAACTACGTATAATCTCCCTCTGCAGTGGTCAATATATTGGTTTACAATTTGCGACAAAACATCGGCATTTTTCCACATTCTTGTTCTCATGTTGTTCATCAGGAATGTTGTTCGTCAACAATGAAGATTCAAAATTCAAGCTCTCATTTAAGATGCGAACCCTCGGTGGGTAGTCCTGTAAGATAGATACCAGCTGAGTCTTTACTCACAAGTCACACGGTTAGCATCGGATCTACACGTGAATTCCTCTCCCGGCATTAAACTATCGTCTGGGGGTCGCAAAGTCTTGTATTTGTGTCAGCTGTTGTTGAGTTCTATTTTTATCTCACTCACCTGCAAAGATGTAAACACAACATGTGAGAGAGCCCAAAGTGATGGCTTAAGTTCCCGTAGACTGGCATACAATCATTCGTTTCTTTTTTTTCTCACTCCCTCTAATCCTCTGCCTGCCGTTTTGGCACTGTTTGTCTGTCTGTCTCAGTCTCTGTCTCTATGTCTGCTGTGTCTTAGTCTGTCTCTCTCTGCCTCTTTGTCTCTCTGTCTGTTTGTCTGTCTGTCTGTCTCTCTTAGCAGTAAATAAAGACGATCAGAAACTTAGATCTAGCTTTCTCCCTCTCTCTCTCGCTCTCTCTCTCTCCTATGATTGTGTCTCTATATGTCTATATGTTTCCTTCTCTCCCACGTACCGCCGTTGACTTAAATATAATTGCCTTTTTTTCCTATTTGGAATCACTGACAAAGCTTGAAATTGATATCAGGAACACAGAAAAAATTTGGCTTCGTTTAATATGAAAGATAAACTTTTCCACTATTCTCCGATCATTCAGCTGTATCTCCAACGATCAGTAAAATGGTGTGTAATGTTTTACATAAACGAATATTCCCGTTACAATAATAATAATTCGCTTGGTTTCGTTCATTCTTAACATAAACAACAATTCACCAACAACAGAATGATTATATGAAATGATATACAAACATGGACAGGACATACATGAGTTATGAGCATAAGATGGTAATTGGTATATCAAATATCTTAAATCAAACACAAGCAAGGGAACTAACTAGCCACTTTAATTATAATAAGTATGCACTTAACTGCCAGTCCGCAAAGGGAAAGAGCTCCGGTATACATCTTTTTTTTTTGTTTGTTTGAATTGGTTTCAGTTTCTTTTTCTAAGAGTTATTTGTGGCTTTTAAAAAATTACAACGTTTTTTTTTTTGCGTTTTTATGATTTCTTTACCTGTTACCTTTAACTTCCATCACAAAGTACACGACTTTAATATGTGAGCCCGCCCACACACTGCCAAATTAATTGTCACGTTGAAGCTTTGTACATAATTGTTCCTCCCTCTACCCTTTTCCTCTATGACCTTAGGCCTAAATAACTGTCTCTTTACGCACCGGTGTCTGACGTAACTTTGTTTCTCATTCAAAAAGACTGTAATTAAGGATACTCTTGAGGTAGGTTTTTATGGTTGTTGTTGTTGTTTTGCTTTTTAACGTTTATAGCCATTAAGAGTGAATCATCACTTCAATCTTGACGTCGGTAGATGCATGGTAGACACCACCACGTCATGAGAAATGTCGCATCGTGAACTAACAACCGAAACCTTCAATGGATAATAATAATTTTGATTCTGCTTTTCCAAAGCAAATTTCCTTCAATGAGGACGGGCAGCGTAATTTAAAAAAGTGTAGTCCAAAAGCAGTTTTTTTACGGTAAACAACATAAATGCCCGGAACAAAATGTGGTCTTTTATTCGGTAAAACCGTGTTGATGATGAATATACATACTTGGTGACAAACATTTTTTTCCTGTAGTAAACTTTTCTTTTACAGCTCTACTTTCTAGATTTGTACATGCACCATCTGGTTTGGTTAAGTGGCTTAGCACTGCTCGGCTACTCGAGCCAAGAAAATGGCAACCAAATTAGTCTAAACTGTAGGCGGTTCTTTATGACTTCTCATCTTCCATAATGATGTTTGTCTTTGCGAAGCCAACTGTTGAATACTGATTGTCTCCTAAGTCTTTGCTCTATGCTGATTGTGTAACTAAGACGGCAAGAAGGAAAAAACAAACAAACAAGCACTGCACTAAAAACTCATGGCAGGGATGAAAAACTTCTTCAAATTCCATTTTATATGTTTTTATATATAAAATTATTATAGTTAGAGAGAAAAGGCGACTCAATGTAGAAAAGAGGTCATGACAGTTACTAAAAAATCTAAAATATCTGACGTAACACCTCTCCTGTATATCATTGTATAGGAATTACTCATTTCATTTGCAAAGTTTTGACACACAAACTATAAACCGAATAATCTTTTACATGAAATCAATGTACTCTTACAAATCTATTTATTCAATTCAACCCTACCCTTATGACAGTTTGTGTGAAAAGAGAATTGACAAAACTAACCAACACTGGTCAAATAATATTGAAATGGCGCAGGGGAAAACAGGAAGAGAGAAAATTGCTAAGGTAGCTTAGACCTTTTGTGATATGAATCAGTTTCAAAACAAAGTTTATGGAAGATGCATTGATAATAAAATGATAATTGTCCTTAGGATTCAGAAATACGGGGGGTCTATACTTCCATCCTTTAAAAAAAAAAGCTACATCAAATATTTTCCATATCATGTTATTAATTCATACTACGTAAAAAGAGTTTCTCGCTATCAAAATGGCGGACGCTTCTGTAAATTATAGCATAACTCTTTTGTGCAATGAATCAATGTAACCCTAATTTTTGCGTGGATCTACATTGATCCTTAGCAGAATCATAAGATTATACTTAAATAAACTTCCTGTATAGTCCGCCATTTTGATAGCGAAATGAAATACAGTGTATTTTTGCAATAGACACAGCCTCGCAACTATGGTAAATTCTCGACTTGTGCCAGGGTGCCTCATAATTAGTTTACCCTTGCTTCACATTCTGCTAAAATTTGAAGTGGACGCACTAAGACAAAAAAGAACGCTTGCGAATCACACACGTTAAAAAGATGGGAAATTCCATAGTAAGCTTTTATCAGTCAACAAAACTTGTGAGGTTAAGGTGCATACTGGCCTAATTATCTCCTTTAAAATACCAACTGTCCGCTAATCCGCTAATTTGAGGGTTATTATCATTGCACCGTGTTCGCTTTCCGTGCAAATCGGTGCTGTGTGGTTTTCATAATAATACGTTCTGACAGAGGTACTCTGGAATGCAACAAATTATTTAAGTGTAGATATTGCATCATTTACACTTGGTGTAACCTTACATTTTTACATCTAGATTCTAGAAACAAAACAAAAAATGTTTGTGAAAATCATTGTCATGAGCTTCTAATTTCACACCTAAGTCCAGTTTAAAAAGATATGACTAAAATTTTGTAATGCGCACGGTGCAAAATCGATTTGAAAACTTCTTCAGTTTTTAAATAGTAACGGAAATAGTTTTCAGATTCACTCTAATAATAAACAATTTCACTAAAAAAATATTTGTTTTACCTTTGCTCTGAAAATAGTTCTTATTAATATTAATATTACTATTATTATTATCATTATTTTATTACTATTATTATTTTTATTATCATTCCCCTCCTTCTTCTTATTGTTATGTTTGCCTTTACTTTTTAAAATTCACCGTTTTGAAAAAAAACATGCTATGCCCTTCCAATCTTTACAACAGTTTACAACTTTATGTAAAATTTGACATGTCTATGTAGTCTAGAAATGCGTGAGTAATTTTTTCCTTATTTTGTTGTGTGGCGTCGTGGTGTAGTGGTAGACGCTCCGCTTTCGGATCGAGAGGTCCGGGGTTCGAGTCCTGCTTTCGGCAGGTCGACGTTTAGTCCTTGAGAAAGGCTATTTACACACATTTCTTCGCCTCACTCATGCGTTAAACGAGTACCCGACTATAGGCAGTGAAAGATCTTGTCAGAATGCTAGAGTGATGCGCTTAACTTGCTGCTCCTTTATGGGTTCAGAAGGTACTTTGGTTGGGAATGGCCTGTCGGGGAACCCATGTAAAGCGCTTAGAGCACATTAGTGGATAAGCGCTATATAAAAACGCTCTTTATTTATTTTTGGCCCAGCTCAATTGTGAATAAAAGCCTTAATGTAGAGAACTTGTGAGAGGGCCTCAAGAACTTGTCAAATGAAAATTGACAGTTAATAATATGTCGAATCCGCACAGCTTTCATTAAATTGCTTTGAAATGCGTCCAGGTTTTTGATAGAATTATTCTAAGGCCTTTCTTGTATAATAATTTTTTAAACCTTAAACAATATAGCGTCGTGCGAAACCGATTCATTAATGTAGATAGTAAAAGCAAATTAATATTTATCATATGCATAACACAAAATTTGTTTTTTTTTGTTTAGTTTCTATTTTAGGGGTGTTTTCCTTGCAAATTCGCTTACAAAATTCAAGGTCCAGGTTTCTTTGTTAAAATTCTGTTGTCTTTATCTAAAAAAAAAAACTACTTCGTAAGTTGCCTCCTATTTAAATCTTATGTTAAAATATACAGTTTTGTTGTAGACGGATTGGTTGGTTGTTTAAATATTAACGTCCCAGTCAACTTCGAGGTTATATCAGAGGCGGCGCGGTGGACAATTGAAAGCGTGCTGCCACACTGTAAAGTAAGGAGCGCTTGCGTACACCACACCAAGTCACATTATCCTGACACCGGGCCGACCAGAATTAACACTAAATCCATAATGCCAGACTCTAGGCGGATCAGCTGCTAAAGTACCAATTTTAAAGTCCTTGATTTGACTTGGCTGGGGATCGAACCACGCACCTTCCAACCTGTGAGCGAGTGTCTTATCGCCAGACCACATAGCCAGTGTTGCAGACGGAAGATGAAATGACTCGCGTCAAAGGGTAAAGCAATCAAGAAATCAGAGGTGTTTCATTAAGAATGGGTGTGTTAATCCAACATACAGTACATAACGTTAATTATGCCAGTCTATGCCAGTTGCGGTAAGAAGCAGAGATGTCTCTGGAGAGATGAAGAAACCCCGCAAAAAATGTGATCCATGACCTCTAGGCTTATTGAGGTAAATCTTGTTGTGTTTGCCACGTAGCGGTTTAAAAAAATCTAATATTTTACAATCCTAGTAAACCATATTTACAATTGGTTATAACAATACTGAAGAAGCCATTGGCAGAGAGAGAGAGAGGCAGACAGACAGAGAGTGAGAGAAAGACATAACTAGAAAGGTACAGACACAGACAGATAGGAAAGGGGGAGACACTAAAGAAAAAAAAAGAAAGAGAGAGGAAGACATAGAGATAGAAGGCGGAGACAAAGAGTACATGAACAAGCTGGGCCGAAGAAAGAGAGAAAGACAGAAAGAGAGACGTAGACGGAAACAGACATTCAAACAAATTAAGAGACAAACAGACGCAAACAAATAAAATAATAATTATACATTATTTTCTGTAACTATGACCTTACTTTTAGCCTGCAACCATTGAGATGTTTGTTATATTTTACTCTAACAATCTGTGATGTCATCGCTTCAATTTTCGCTCCCACTTTTATCTAATCGTGTTCCATTTATCCTAGTTTCCATGAACCAATAACGCAATTAGACTCATTTTGTGAATACGCAACAGTGTATTGGCGATAGGCTATATTTTACTTGTCGTCTAGCATCGTGGTCTAGTGGTAAACTCTCGACCTTCCAACCAGGACTTTCGGAGTTCGAGCCGTTGCCTGGCAACTCAGCGCAGAAGTTCCTGGATAAGGCCATCCTCGTATAGACCCAGGCTTTGGACGAGTACTTGGCTACACGCAGAGACATTTATTTAGCACGCTATAACAATGTTTCGTTTTTAAGTTCTGCTGCTGTGCGACTGTAAAAGATATTTTGGTTGGTAACGGTCTGTCGCGGGAAAACGCATTGAATCATTAGGTCCATTAGGGTCTCTTTGCAAAACGCTCTTTTGTACGTGCTGTTTTGAAAAATTGTTCTATACCGCCAGTCTAGAATATTATTCTGACAACTTTTAAGTACATCTTGTTGCACGCTAAAACAGTCAGTCTAGAGTGCAAAATTATGAATAAAGTTAAAAAGATGAGGATATAAACTGGTATCTAAGAGCGAAGAGCTCATGACGCATTTTTCTTATCTGAACACCATCGATTTGAATGGATTGCAGTGAAAAGATTGGAAGATTGGAGAGAGAATGAAAGAGAGAGAGAGTGAGAGGGGGGGGAGCAGCGTACGGATTAGGTCTGTATTTTGAAAACAGCAGATTTTAAATTGTTATAATATTCCTTTGATGAAGAAAAGCAGTAGATAGCCTACTTGCTCTCTATGTCTCTGTCTGTGTAACAGGTCGATTTCTGATGCATTGTTGTTTTTGTAGATATCTTTGCCGCAGACCACCTAGTTGTATAATTTCCAAAACAAGCAAACAATAATAATATTCATCTAAACAGTCATCTGCTAGTGGTCATGCCAGTGAAAGTTTGCCTCACAACGTGTACTTGTAAAGTGTTGACGTCAAGGGCTCGTTAAAGAAACTTCGGAGTCATTTTATTATATACGCACTGTTTGGACGTTTCTATAGACATAGCCTTCGAAATAAAGACAGACTTACCAACTAATTTGAAGGTGTAACCGCATTTAGCGATCAGGCTCTTGGCGTATAAGTTAGTTTGTTAATGCCCGCCCGCTGCGACGCCCACTGACGTCTCTGCCTGGGCTGATCTGTATATTGCTGTCGTCAGGTGCTTCCAGTCGGATCTGTTTTGTGTTATGTCGCGAAGGTGGTCAAGGTGGTCAATTGAATGTAATCTAGTTGGCCAGTGATCGCTGTTGTGACTCTTGAGGTCTCGTCATAGTGTGGTCACAATCGATGTTTTTGGTCGGCCTCGTTGTTTGCTTCCCTTCGTCTTGAAGTATTTAGTCATTGCAACGTTGGGTTGTGTATTGATGGCCTGTCATAAAATATGACCGAAAAGTCGCCATCGCGCTTTGAGAATGGTTAAAGACATGGGAGTTTCACCTGTCTTCTGATAGAGAGCTTTGTTTTTGATAATTGTGGGATATTTGATATTGAGGATTGTTCTTAATTGCCTGCGGTGGAAAGTGTTTAATTTGTGTTCTTCTTGGCGTATAAACTTTGTGTATTTAATGCATGTAAAGTTTCTATTCTACTATTTGCAGCGTTATCCAGAATGTGCACATTACATAAATATAGCATATCGCTATCAAAATGCCGAATGCTCTCGGAAGTTAGAGTAAAACTCTTTTGTTCAATGAATCAATGTAACGCTAATTTACGTAGATCTACATTGATCCTTAGCACAACAAAGTTATACTCTTACTTACGGGATCGTCAGCCATTTTGATAGCGAAATGAAATATTTTTGCAATGTGCATACCCTCAATAGGCCTACGTCATAAGTTTTCTAAGACCGATAGACACGGAAAAGTCTTATGGATATTACTACATTAGCTTATGTCTCAATTGCCTGTGTTATAAGTCTCTCGTGTCTGAAATACCTGTACCTTTTCAAGTTGGAGGCACGGGCCCTTCTTTATGTGAACTACTCTAAATGCACTTTTAAAAGTTTATGGACCAGTCCCGTATGGGTGTCTTTTGCACACCAAACTGCGAAAATTAAAAGAACGGGTTGAGGGACAAGAAACTAATTATATCTAGACTACGCGCTCACTTATAAACCTCATCTGCGTCTTTTTACAATGTTCTAGACTCTACATTGTATTTTGAAAAAGGTTAAAGAAACAATAATACTCAGATAGATCATAGACGTGAAAAAATAAGCCGAAATTGAAAACAGTCGTGAACTAGTTTAATTCACTGAGAGTCACACATCAGTATAACACAGATCTTGATCTAAAAATAGACCTAGAATTAGGCCTATCACATCAAAAGTTGGTTGTTTTTTTTTTGAAGATGGTGAAACCAATTCTTGACCAAGATAAAGGACCGAGCGGTATTTTTTTTTGTAGAAGAAGGATTAGGCAGCTAGGAAATAAACCCTAAAGTATATTTTACATTCTATAATTCAAAAAGTTCTTGAAATACGGACTGATTTTAGAACTCTTAACCGATAACTCATTAATTTCCACCCCCCAAATTGGAGGTCAATGTCAAGGTTAGAGTGACGTGTCCTAAGAGACCTACCGTTCTGTTTTAATCTACATCCTTTAATATTTGAGAGTCGGATGTTCCTAACACGCCAGTCGAAAAGGCTAGCAGCTCAGTCAGTTTTGGTGTGCAGAACGCGTGCTTTGCGGTGCAGCACACTTAGACCTAAGTGCTTGAAATGCGTGGCTAAGGGGTTAATGAAATTAGATGGGATGAAGTACTTATCTTGCAAGTACTTGGGTATCTTAGAATATCTGGTTGCCGCTTCACAGACCACGCTGCGGTTGGTCGAATACACCAGTCTCTCAGTCTCAGGGATGTTTTATGTTTTAAGTTATCTGCCCTGTGCTTGATACTAGTGTCAGAAAACTAGGAGTAGGGTCCTTATCTTTCTTGGCATGGCGTAGTGAAATAAATTTAGGTTGGTTTTACTCGAAGGCTTTACTGAGTCTCCATAGCCATCCCTAGCTATCCAACATGCTTGGTCAACAGGAACAGCAAAATAAAATGCCCGGGCTCAGAATCGAACCTCGGGCCTCAGAGGCACAATGTAGTAGGCAACTGCCTTATCCATATATCCACCGCTTACTAGAAAGTCTGGATTACAAGAATAGCTTTCTCGGCTAGTATTTAAAACATTTTATAATAGATCAGAATATATCTCATTCAACGTAATTTATCAGAAAGATACATTTAACTCTTTAAATAAAAGCCTTAAATAATGTCTTTAAGTTAGTAATAAAGGTAAAATTTTAGATTCAACAATGAAAACGCAAAAAGGCCAATGGGTTGAACAAAGAAGTACATTACAGATCATGAAGTAAAATCTTCGAACCTAAAAAAAATCAGGTGAATAGATTCTCGACAAAGGTATGATTGTACGTAACTAGGTTGAGGTTACGGCGTATGTACCGGTATGTGTATTTTTGGCAGTTTTAGTCCCAAGTCGGTACCGTACCTTCTACAAAATTAGCTCGCCTCCGGTAGCAGTGCCCCAGAACTGCACAAACCTGCTAAAAATAACCGCCTGCGTAGTCGATGGCCTCTTGTAGCGTCTGGGACAGGGAGCCAGAAACAAGTCTTAGTACGTTAGTCTTTGCTCTAGCCGGCGAAATGCATTACTGTGCAAGTGGTCTCATAAATCTAGAAATACGTTTCTTTGTTTTTTTTTCTCTCTGTTATCTTTTATTGTATGGATAGCTGTTTCTAACATTGCAGTTTTTACTGCCTGTATCTATTATTATGTCCCCATGCCTGTCTCTGTCTGTCTCTTTGTCTGTCTGTCTCTGTCTGTCTGTCTGTCTCTCTCTGTCTGTCTCTCTCTCTTTCTCTCTGTTGTGCGGATTCCTCATCTAGTATACACTTATCATGTTTCCTCAACGCGTCTTTATGTTCATGTGTACAGTGACAAAATCTTTCACTGCCTATAGTCGGGTACTTCTTTATCACATAAGAGAGGCTGAGAAAGGAGTGTGAGTAGCCTGTCTCAAAACGTCTACCGGCCGACGCAGGTCTCGAACCCCGGACCTCTAGGTCCAAAAAACGAGCGTCTACCACTAGACAATGAGACCAGAAATGTATGATTTTCTAAATCACTTATTCATTCTACACCCCTTCCCTTTGCATCTATGCAAGTTATAATCACGGAGGAGATTACATGAACCTATACACTACTTTCTCTGACTCAAATGATTGGAAGATTTTAAAGGTATGAAATTAGCAGTGGAGAGAAGGCCTTGAATAACATCACATTAGTGCCTTATTTTTTTTTCTTACTTACTTACTTTTCTCTCTTACTCTGTCGGCCTTAAATCGAGACCCAGTCACAGTGATCTATGGTGTTGACTATTCCATTCTGTCAAAGAAAGCCTGACTTTTCGTTTTCTCTTCACTATCGTGTGCCAAGAAAAACAAACCATCTGTTCTGTGTCTTTTTTATTTTGTCTTCTACTGAAGTCGTTTCCTTTCACCAATTCCTTGCCTTGTACTAATTTATCTTCTACGGCAATACTAAAAGCTATAGTCACAGAAATCGATTATAGCTTTTTATAGTCCTCTCTCTTTCTATATCTCTCTCTCTCTGTTTATTTGTCTCTCTATATGTCTGTTTGTTTCTGTTTCTGTCTCTGTCTTTGTCTGTCTGTCTCTCCCTTTGTCTGTCTGCCTGTGTCTCAATCTGTCTTTATCTCTGTCTGTCTATCTGTTTGTCTGCCTTTGTTTCTGTCTTTCTTAGTCTATCTGTCTGTCTCTGTTTCTATTTATGAATATGTTTGCCTCTGCCTCTGCCTATCTCTGCCAGTCTATCTGTCAGTCTCTGTCAGTCTCTGTCTCTGTCTGTCTGTTTGTCTTTGTCTCTGTCTGTCTGTCTGTCTGTCTCTCTCTCTCACTCTCTCTCACGCGCTTTTTCCGAGTTTTTAAACTATGACTCCTTTAGTATTCAACCAGAACACAAAAACAATAACTTATTTTTTTCCTCTCAGAAAAAAGCATCAGTACATGAATTCGTTTCTCATCTACCTGTGCCAAGAAAACCACTCATGTCTTATCTTGTTGCATATCTCTTCAATCATATCTTTAACGTTTTTTTCTAACCTATTCCATGCACAATAATTATATACGTATACATTATTTCTCTTTAATTCATAACATCTGCATCTGCATTTTAGTATGATTTTACCTGTCCTTAGGTGGTTAATTTTTTTCTTTATTTCTTTTCTTTTTTTTTTTTTTTTGGAAAGGGGGGGGATCACAAGCCCAAGGTCATAACATTAACCCAACAATAGCAATTCGTAATAATGGATAACGATTATGAAAGATCGGACAGGATGTAAGGTAACTATTTATTAGCATTACGGTGAAGATAAGAGGGGAAAAAAGGAAGATATTAACAACACAGAGGCAAACTGCTTGCCTTTGTTCACCTGACTACTGGCATCTGGTATAGAAACAGTCAAAACAACAGACACTTTACTGCTTGGGTTTCTTCAACTTTAACTTGTGAGGCTTTGTGGTCTAGTAGTACACGCTCAACTTTTGGTCCAAGAGGCCCAGGTTTCGAGTCCTGCTTTCGGCAGGTTGACGCTTAGCTCTCGAGAAAGGCTATTTACACACAATAAATTTCTTCGCCTCACGCGTTAAAAGTAGTACCCGGCTATAGGCAGTGAAAAACCTTGTCCGTATGCTAAAATGATGCGCTTAACTTGCTGCTCCTCTGAGAGTTCAGAATATGAAGTGGTTGGTAGTAGCCTGTCGGGGAACGCGTGTAAAGGGCTTAAAGCATATGAGTGTATTAATTGCTATATAAAAACGCTATCTATTTTTATATCAGAGGATTAAGGAGATAGGAAATAAAAGAGTAAACTAGAAAGTTAGTTATGAACAGCCTAGCGGGAACAAAATTTTAATGGGATAAGTCCTAATTTTTCTCTACTTTTACTAAAATTTATCATTTAGTAACAGACAAAATTGTTAAGACATTATAGAAAAAACATTTTTTAACATTACATCCTCATACATTATAGTCCTTCATTATGATATGAGATTAAAATGAACTGCTCTTATCTCCTAGCATTGTAAGTCTCACAAAGACTAAACAAGTTTGAGAGACCTCAAACATTAGACATTTCAATTTGAAAAAAAAAATATGAAAAGCCCAGATGTTGAATTAGATGTTCAGAAGTTTCCACACAAATTGACTAGATATAGTAAAGCATTGAGAGGGAGTTATAATGTTTTCAATTAATTGGTTTTAATGACGAACCAGCAAACTGCCTGATTTTTTAGACTAGGCTTTTTCTGGTTAAAAAAAATCACCAAGTTTTATTCATACAAGGAGACAAAATCTACAATTATTAGTCTGGGCTACAGCGATGACTTGAATTCCACGAGGATGCTCGTCATTAGAAAGTAAGAAACGGAAGTAAGTCTTGTTGAACTGCATTCCTCAAATAGATTTTATGAGTCCTTGCCTATCATGTTGGCTTTGAGTGTGTGTGTTAATACCTTCAAATTGTTGAAAAATTTAGTTTACATGGCATGTATGTACGGCAATCAGACAACCGAAATATAACCGAGTGAAAAACTCATACCGAAGTGAAGATTTCACCGGATATGCTTAAGGTCTGTATGAGTCTATGGGATCGACATAATTTCTAAACAAATTTCCATATGAAAAATGCAAGAATAAAAAACAGCCTTTGCAGAGCGGAACTATAATGGCAATTATCGTGCGTATCTAAAATAACCCTTATCAAATGATCTTTCTATAGCGTACTCTTTTATCTACTATTTCGTTCTTCTTTTTATGTTCACATATAGCTTTGTTCTGGTTTTATGCAGTCATATGTATAGTCGACTCTACAAGCGAGCGGCTATACATGAGACAATGATGTATAAGTAACATAGCTTATACGACTAAAAGTTGCCCTATGTATTGTGTTGACTTTTCGTTTTGTGAGGCCGACAGTTTGTACGTATCCCTTCTTTATAGAAAATGTTGGTTTTTCTCTATGTGAATCCCCTTCTCTCTCTTTTCTCTGTCTCTCTCTGTCTGTCTGTCTCTCTCTCTTTCTCTCTCTCATTCTCAGTCTTCCCTCTCCACTCACAGTGCCCTCGCCTCTAGACCCCTCTCTATGCCATTACTCACTGCTTGTTCATCTCTTTACTTGTCCTTCTTCCTTCTTTTCTATCTTTTCAAAGGACCATTTTGTTTCTCGTGTCTTTTCTCTACCTCATTTCTCTTTTCTCGTTTTATTGACTCCCATGATTTTTGCTAGTGTATACTTGTACATATTGAGAGTAATGTATGGTTTTTTTTTCTATAGTCCTGCTCTAGAATTTTCATATTTGAAAGACACATAGACGTTAAAAAGAACGAGCTTTATCGATGATATTACCCAATTAAAAAAATATTACTTTGTATTCTGACATGTGCCTTAAAATGGCTGGTTAATTTAATACGGTGTCGGTTCCCGCTAAAGCGAAATAAATGGTGAAAAGGTTTTACAGTTCTATTAGTTGTTAGACAGGTTAAAGAAATAACATATTTTAGGTACTTGTGAAGGTTTCCACAACTGCGTCATTATCATCTTCATTATCATCATCATCATCATCATCATCATCATCATCATCATCATAATCAAAATCAAAATCATCATCATGTTCATCATCATCATCATCATAATAATAATAATAATAATATTAATAATAATAATAATGCCATTATTAATAATAATGACAATAATAATAGTAATTATTAATATTATATTTAATATTATTATTTTTATAATAAACGTCATCATCATAATCATCATCGTCAGGAAAATAAAGAACTAAAGGAAGACACAGAAGAGAAATACAAGTTTTATTTTAGATAAAGAATAAGTATGGACTTGTCTAGTTTCCTTGGCGAGGAATCACGCCAGAGAATGCCAGCAAGAATAGCATCTGATCAGTGCGCAATGTTGATGTAGGCGATTGATCTTTTGGGCACCCCAATACAATGGTGCATGTATAATGTCATTCCCTCCTCTATACTTCTCCTTGTTCTTCATCCTCTTTCTATCATTTTCTCTGATTCTCTTTCGTTTCTCCTCTTTTTCTCCTCGTTTTTCTCTTTATCACTCTTTCCTTTAACCTATCTTTTTAGTTATTTAAAAAATTTTTCTTTATCTCTCTCAGTCTCTCTCCTCTGTCTCTCGTTCTCTCTCTCATCTCTCTCTTTCC
>BMAT01001114.1:91682-103271 GCA_019649035.1 Elysia marginata | reverse complement strand
TTTGCATTGGAGCTTATGCAGAATACATATCACAAAATTTCTTTATTTACCCCACATGGGGAAATTAAACGAAACATCATGTCAAATACGAAATGCAAGAAACATATACACAGACAAAGATGGAAAAGGGCGAGATATCAAGAGGAAAGAGGAGGGGAAGAGAGGAAAGATAAATGAATGACCGTGTTAGCGTCAAAACAAAAAGGTACCGGTAGCCGAGCGGCGTTTGGTTTCTGATTATAATTGCTTTTGTTTTTTTTTTAGTTTACGCTGTATTTAGTTAATATTCGTCGCTAAAAGATAAACTAAAAATCATTATACAAGGTAAAATATATATATTTCGAATGTTTGTCGTGTCATGTTAAACTAAGCCTATGAAATTTCCTTGCCAAGGGGATTTTTTATCACTAAAAAAAATTCTAAATAATGAACACTCTCTCTTTTCAACTACTTCTACTCCTAGTGTCCTACAACTACTACTACTACTACTACTACTACTACTACTACTACTACAACTACTACTACTACTACTTCTACTCCTACAAGTACAACTATTACTACTACTACTACTACTACTACTAATACTACTTTTACTCCTACAAGTACAACTATTACTACTACTACTACTACTACTACTACTACTGTTACCCATATGCCAGTACCGTACATGTAATTCTATAACAACGTATTATCCACTGCTGTGGTTTCAGCCTGCTACTACATCTACAACAACACGCAATTTTCGACACATTCTACAACGTTACTATAAAAATGCTGAAGGTTGTAACAACAACTACTACAACTACACACGCTGCTGCCACTACCACCTCTAATTACTATTACTATACTACTCTTTGTCATTAACCCTGTCAACACTACGTGTCCTTACAACTAAAACTCTATACGCATCATACTTGCAACACATTTCACTAACTCTATGCATCGGGATTGGGGCTAGTTGATAAACCCCAGGTAACCAGGATAAAACGCATCCCATGCGGTCATTTTGACCATCTGTTGTAAGCTTACCGTCTACCACCACGTGGCTGGATCTTTTCAAGGAATTTGGCGACAATACGCAGTGTTTTTTGTGCTTAGTTTATATTAACAAATATTCTTAGCTTACTATGATTACCGGTGCTATAGCAATGGCCTAAAAATTACACCATACTTTTTTCTCTATCTACCTCTCTTTCTTTTTTCGCTGCTGCATCAGTTTGTTTCGTTTCAATTTCATGAGGTTTCGCGTTACTGATTACTATCGTACAGTTGTATAACGTTAAAGACCCTGAGTTTTGATCGTAACATGATAGAGAAATTTACTTTTTTGACAATATTATTGTGAATACTTTAGTAGCGCATTTTATGCGTTGCAGTTTACTTGTGTAGATATTGTGGAATCCTGATAAAGTCGACACCTCCAGACCAAAAATTGTATTGACTTCAAGCAAGAGTTGACTTTAGGACTACAAAAAAGACTTGACTTTTAAGCAAGAGTTTCCTTTAAACGTGTTGACTTTAAGTGAATTCCACCGTATACCACAGCTGCGATCGTAATTGAATACATTTTATATCAACTGTCTTTTTTAACCTTGTTGTTCATTGTTTTGTTCATTTTATTTTAAGAGAAATTAAACTGTTATTCATATCTAATTATGGGTTGATGTATTTTATTTTGTCCTTATGTTTGTTTATCATAGGCGAATTTCTTTCTTTCCTTAGAGCATAACCCATGATACAGTTGTTTTTTTTTTTGTTGTTGTTTTTTGTCTTCTTTAAGACTGCTTTTCGATGCTATTTTTTGTTTCCCCGATCTAAAAACAGATTTATACATTCTGCCGATTCTACTTATTTCACTGCTTCCTTGTATAACCACAGAAACATGTACTACTAGAGGTTTTAGTAGGTACTGCAGCTGCTACTTCTATTTTGACGACTGTAAGACCAGACTCATTTCAAATTTTTGACGGGCAGTTTTCAAAAACTCGTTATCTGCTTTTTTTTAAAGATTTGCTAGAGAATACATTGTAGTACTTTCTTTCCTTTTGTCTTGGTAAAAATACACATGATATTATGACACATACAGGCCTTTTCCCCTTTTTTGGTCCAACATGTGGTACTCATGTTCATCTTGATACCAAGAATCATGTTGGAAGTTTGAACTCTGATATGAACAGAAAAGTAAAAACTGAGTTTTGGAAAACCGCTCTTCAATTGTCTTAATATCTTATTTCCAAAATAAGAGAAAAACAAAACAAACAAACAGAAACATTAATAACATTCAGAGCCAAAAACACCTTTTATTCACACCTCTTTTTTCCTTTACAATGAAATGATGAACATGTTTCTTTACACAAATTAAATAAACCAACAAACTTCCACACAAGGTCTATTATACAGCTTGACAGTAAAGAAATTATAAGTAGATTTACAGAGTTGCATGAACATTGCACAGTGATACTTTTTGCACAAAGTTAAAACACACAAGTACAGCATGAATTAACAGTTAAGATAAAACGCCTTTGAATGTGAAAATTGACACATATAAACGACTCATTCACCCTGGACGTGAGACAAATGATTATACTATAGCTCAACGTGTCGATATTCTGACTAGTGCCCGATACAGCCTGGTGCTGCCTTACAAGTTACAATATTGTTTTGAAAAACACATACCAAACACTGAAAATGCATTCAGACAAGCAAAAACTATTGTTTCTCTCAATAATCATTTAGCTGCAATGCTTTCTGTTTACAATTCTCGGGCAAATGGGTTAATTAGGTACAGTGGAATCCTGATAAAGTCAACACCTGGGGACCGAAAAAATGTGTTGACTTTAACCATTTCAAAGATATAAAGAAATGCAAAATGGGACTGCAAAACAGAGTTGACTTTAAGCAAGAGTTTCCCTTAAACTAGGTGTTGACTTTAAGTGGATTCCAATGTAAATTTTTATTTCAATTTTACTCAACAAAAACAACAGCTGCCCCAACATGAATATTAAGGGTTATTGGGCAAAATGAGAAATCCATGGGATAATGGATGAGAGGGAAAAGATCATATCAACTTTATTCTTCAGATCACATCTATTCCATCCCACAAAAAAATTCCACTTTTAACGTGAATATATACTGTATTATGTATATAAAGTACACAAAAATTTTTGACAATGAATGATGATGATCATATTTGTAGGGAATAATTGAATAAGCCAAAGAATCATTTTACTTTTCTCTAAATATAAGTTTTAATATTTTTCGATAAAGTATTGATGATTTTATTTCTTTTTAACAAGCTTAGCAAAAAGTCTTGTTAATAGCAGCGGCGCCTTTAAAGGTAGAAATCGCAACATCCTTGATGCGAAGAAAATATTGAATTAGGACTAAGGGTTAAGAATGACACAATCAGTGCTTATTACTTAAGAAAAAAATACAGATAAGCAAAGAAAATCTGGTACTCCTGAAGGTCTTAAAAGCACCAAATATATCACAGACAAGATGGTGTGGAGATTCAGCTGCTCTGGACACTTATTGGTTGTCAGAAAAAAAAATTTCTCTCTTTCTACCTTTTGTCATCCCGAAAACCAAAATCTGTCTGCTTTAGATTTTACTTCAAACCATATGTTTATAAGATATGTGCGTATAGATGTAACAAATTGACATGCAGTCAAATGTCAAAGAATTAGACAATCACAATGAGCAAATGTCAAGACTAGTTCTTCTTGTTTGTATGGCATCGAATTGAAAACAGTCTAGCAACTCTTGCAGTAAAACTTGAGTGTGTCCAAAAGATAATTTGAGGAACATCTGTTTCTGTTGGACTCAATGAAGACGTCCTGCCCTGGACAACATGTATTGTGTGCCTGGCACTTGAATGTCATTAAAATTTGCATCAAACGCAGTAGCTCGTATATTAGGAATGCATTTCTCAAACACCATGCACGCGATATGTGCGACAACAATAAAGAAGAAATCTTAAAAACCACTAAGAACCAATGACAGGGTTCTCTTCATTTCCTTAAGGTGATGCCTCACTCAAAACAGGTGTTCAAAGTCTAGTTTAGGGAGTCTAAAAGTTTCCATGGAAGTAGATGCACAGAGCAGCTTTTTCTTCTTGTAACATTTTAAAGTTTGTCTTTCTGTTTTGCAAGTTTTGTAAGTTTTCATGTGGTTGAACATCAAAGAATGACAAACAGAAGAATAATGATGAGAAGAAGCACCAACAGCACCACAATAGCACACCACTGACGTCGATCTGGCGAGGAAAAAGACATAGAAACAAAAATTAAGTGCTACTTTAGCAAGTTAAGTCTGTATAGTTCTAACCTGGATGATTCCGATTGCTCTAAGCTACATCAAAATTAAAGTCAGTGCAGATTGTTATACACATTGAAAATGTTTGGTTTTTGATAATTTGAAGTTGAATTTTGTTCCCAAGGGATTCAAAATATCCAAAATGAACTGTATTTTAGGATTGTTAATTTTACAATCTCAACAAAATCAGCAGCCGCCCTGTTGTCTGCCTCAACATCTGTTTCAATAGCTACAGTTTACCATGCATTGAGTCTGCATTTTGTTTTTCTACCTCAAAGTTAGATATCAGAATCTTACAATTTCCTGCCTTTAAATTAATATTGCATAATTTATCACAACATTGAAGTTCTGTACAAAAGACAAGTTGTGGAGAGCCTCTGCAATTTTTTTTAGATTTTGATTATGTCTCTGCCAATGGCCACACTTATCTTTATGAATGACTTCAACGCTTGCAGTTCAGAGTTGGAAATTCATCGTCTAATAAAAGATCACTACTCAAAACAGGGTGTTTTGAAAATAATACTGAAATGTAACGGCTTAGCCGATTTTGATGAGGTTTTTTGCAAAAAAACAAGAAAGCAGTAGTTACTTTTTAAGAGATGTGACATTCAATAGGTAGACTTTTTTTTATTCGCACAATATTTGGCCGGTCCCATTTTGTTTGGAACTGGAAGGGAAAGTTACATTCAAACAACAACAAAAAACATCACAGAAATTACACAAACTTAAAAAGTGTTCATAATTTATAAAAAAAAAAAAACAACAAAATGATTTGAAATAATAGTCTAGTTTAGTTGACTCGAACTTACCATTGGACATGTGCATGACTTTTGCCATCTTTTTCATTGTGATGTCCATTTTGCTTTCTGTGCTATCCATTTCATGGTGGAAATCATCAAGCAAACTGAAAAAAAAAAAAAAAAAACAGCAGGCAAAGATAATCCACAATATCACATAGATCTGTGTTTTGTTACAATATATCCATATTCACTCAATGACATCACATCAAATACATAAACACAGCAGGCTTAATAAATAATAATAGAAGTCATGTTGCATGCGGCAAACAAAAAAAATCTCTTTACCCTCTATAAATTAAAGTTACGAGGTTCTTGATTATTTTCCAGCTTAATAATATATGTACAACTCACTACTCAATGAACACAATAATGTTACTTTTATAGACTTCACTCTTAAGTTTTGACTTAAAATACCGTAGCATATAGTGTGCTGACAAAGGTTCATGTGTATGTGACCTCTTTGAGTTCAAATAATATGGTTTCTAGGATGAGAAGCAGGAAGCCGAGTAACATTATGTATACAGTGCAGTCCTCTTAAGTCAAAGTTCTTGGGAACAGCCATTTCAGTTCAAAATATCAGAACTTTGAACTAGGGATAGTTGACAAAGACAAAAATGCAGGCCAACTACTGTACAAGCTGGGATCCTTAAACAGATTTGAGTAATCAGAGCTCCAAATTTTTTTAGAAGGATAAGATATACTTTGTTGAACTGTTATTGAAAATTTGGCATGAACATTGGTGCTGAAATAAATGGCATATATATAGTTTGACAATTATGCTTCACACTCAAGCACCGAAACACATATAAATACACTTAGCTACATACCATCAAGACTGTAAGATAAACAACACCTTTTTTACGATAGAAGCAAGTTTCTCTCTCGCTCTTCCTCTCTCTCTCGCTCACTTCCTCACATCTCTGACATTGAATGTTACTTACAGATTCTGGTCCTCAAGCTCGTTGCCGATCTGCTGACTCATGTTCTTGAGAACACCAACGCTGGAGCCAATCATGTCCAGCTGCTCGTCTTGGGATCTGATCAACAACTGCACAAAATAGTATATGGAGATGGGGTTAGTTCAATAACAGGCATTATAAACTAAGAACTGTACAAAGTTTGTTGGGTTTGTTTTTTTTTAAATACCCTTTAAAAAACTGAGTGTCTAGGAGATGTTTGCTGGACATATTGGTGTGGGTATATTAAGTTTTAAGCAAAGTAACTATAAGACCTTGGATCCACCAGACTTTCCGGAAACTTTTATATAACTCGTAGAGGACAAAGTTAGTTGAGAGCAACATCCCTTTGAGGTAGGGCCTATTTCAAAACAAGCCTAATCTATCAACTTTGGCTTCTACTTTAAAGCTTAAAAAGAGAAATTCAGCTCTAGTAGTAGAGCTAAAAGCTTTTGCAATATGCAATTCTTTTGTCATCTAATGCACTGTAATATCTATCGCTCTCTTTCATTATTGACTGTATCTGTAATAAAAAGAGTAACAAACCAGAAAAACAGGCTCAAAAGACCAACCATTAGTTTCAGTTTCAACTTCTTAAAAACATTTTTTGTCGATTGCAAGGTATGTAACTATGTTTCAGTACAAACTTGTTGGATACAAGAAGTTTTAGTGCAACACTTGTAGAGCTCTCATTGGGAATTAGTTTATAAAAATTTTCATTACAGAGTTTCGCAAATTTTTAAATGAAATTGAAAACAAAGCAACTTCTGAAACTGGCAATCTGTAGTGTAAAGATAAAAACCTTCTGCTGCTGCTGCGTGTCATCAATGAATCTGTGGTTTGCCTGCTCCATCTCCTCGTCTAGCCGCCGGTATTTGTCCTGAGGCATGCCTGGCCCATTTGACGCCGTCTGGCCGTGCCTCTGTCGGTTGGTGGGGCTGGAGAGCTGGCTCTTCATGTCCTGTGAGCAAGTTCAACAGTTAAAGGAAAAATTTACATCCTGACATGAATAAGATAAGGTTGCATATATACACTAGGTACAATAGACCTACTTCTAAGTTTAGCCCCATAGAATTCTGTCACTATAGATAAATTTTGCCATTGCATGTGTCGAAAACCATCTAAATGAAAGTCCTGTCACATCAATTTCTTGATGCAATTGTTGTTGAAAAGGCATGATGTGTGAAACTCGATTTCTATTTTGCAAAAAAAGTGGAGATAGACTTTCGCCATTTTCAGGGCGCAAAATGTACAAATGATAAAATACATGATTAAAAGTCCCTGGACTTCAAAGTAGGTAGCAAAAAACAAAGACAGTCAAAAGAAACCCTCAAAAATTTTAAATTAGACTTCCATTTTTAATATCTAGAGACTGAAAGTATACTTCCTGATTTACTAGCTTTGAGATAGCTACTTCCTCAGTTTAAGGGAAAAGGTGCTTCAAATGCAGCCAGTGCTTTTACACTGAAACATCTCAATTTGTAGGCAATATGCTTACCTACAGTTGTCTCCATTTGACAAAAACCTTTTGTACAAAAATTTCGGCTCCCGTTGTCTTCTGTCTATTGAAATAAGCAGCTCCACTTTACAAAATACAAGACCAGTGGTTTGAAATTCCCTGCTTAACACCAATGGTAACCCATATTTATTGAAAATAAAATGCTAACAGAAAAAAAAACCCAAAAAAACTTACCCGCACTGACGCCTTCGTCTTCTCTACAAAGTTTCTTCTCTCTTGCAATTCATAATCCGAGATCTTGAACTTTCTTGGATTCTTTTCGACAATACTTGGAATAAGTTAAGGATAGTTTTCCACTTTTTGTAAAGCATGCCACACCATTTTATTATCCAAATATGTTTCAACATTTGTTTTTATTTCAAACAACACACAACAACCATCATATTCTTAAATGTGCTCATTTCCTTGTGAAAGACGACGCACCTATACAGAAAAAAATTCTATTTTTATTTTTTCAAATCTTTTCCCATTTCCAACATTTTCCAATTATCAGGATTCCTGACGCCAATGCACCACTTTATAAATATAATCCAATTACATAATTCTTTTGAGAAGTTTTCAAACAAAAACTGCGTGGAGAGTTTCATCTCTAGTGGGCACTATAAAGCAAATATTCACCTCTCCGACTTCGACTATTTTATCAATTTTTTAACTTTTTAAAAATAATACATGGAGTTTGCAAAAACAGAACCTAGTAATGCAAACTCATTTTTGTGTTAAATTTTTTTTATTGCCTCAAAAGACTTCAAGGATATCAACAGTCTCCTCGAGGTCCTCCAAGTCCCATTCTATACTGCGTAGACTGTTTCGTAGCTCGTTCGTGGTGTACTCCAGCTCTTCTTGAGACGACCTGCCTCCTGTTTCCTGTAATTCCCTCCATTTAGAAAACAGGTTTTTCACACCAACTATGGCCTTCTGAACTTCTCTAGATTAATAAAAAGCCATGAACAAATAAATCACTATCATTCAGCGTAGAAATTTTGAGACAAAAAAAAATGTTGCACTTCCAATCAAATTTTCATAGCTTAATTATAATATATTTTTCATGTTGAAAAAAATTGACTTCAGCTTTTCTTAGCACTGGAAATACGAGACTGACATGATGGCATATAAAAGCAGACAATTTTTTTAAAAAGACAAGAAGGAAAAAAAAGGGAGGTCAACCAAGCATCATAAATAAAAAATAATTCCTTCCTTCACTCTGTTTTTGAAGGTGATCAATTCCTTTGTTTTGTCATTAGGGAAAACAGGCTTTTGTTTTGATCATTCGTGTTGTCAGTCTTTTTCTTTTTGTTTTTTAGCAAATGCAATAAATTGACATTTAGTATTCTATTCTTTCTTTACTTTTTGTATTTTTATACATGTACATCATTTTTCAATAAAGTCAACAGGCAGTATGTCAATAGAGCAAAAAAGTTGATAGAAGAGGAATTGTTTGTAATGGTAAATAACACTAGTACTATAGCAAAACATGTTGATGCGTAAAAAAGTCGCTTTTAAAAGTGACTGTCAACTCAATATTTATAAAGCAATTTTTTTTTTCCATTTTTTCTTTAGAATGGGCTTCACAGATCAATCCTCTAACTGCTGTAACCCAGAACACTTAAAGTAAAAAAAAATTTTGTAACCTCTTTAGACATTTAAGAAAACTACACAAGACTTATTTTGTGGAATAGCTGCCCCTACTCTTTAGAAAGCTTTACGATGTTACAATTTAATTTTACAAAATTGAAAAAAGGAGATTTTTATATCTTCTTATCTTAATACACAACGATGACTTTCAGGATTAGAAAAAAAAATTATTTTTAAAAGCGACGTAAACCAGAAGGAGCACCTCACAGGACATGGTAAAATGGAACTTTAACGACTGTCGTTTACAAACACTTTTAGATATTTACCCTTTTAAAACACTAACAGCGTCAGTCTGTCTCTAGAGGCCATATATTATTTGAATGTTTGCTTAATTAAAATTATAAATTCAGATTATACTCATTACCCACAAATTGCATCATAGGTTTTTTAATTTATATTTAAGAATAACGACAATATTTATTCTAATTGTGCTTGAAAATCAAAACAGGACTGGTAAAAGTTACAGGTTTAGCACTGGTGAGAAGCCAAGAGAACTTACTCTTTTACAACAAAGAAAGGATCCTCTAAAGCTGACATCTTGGTCGAGATATGTATGAGCTTCAAACTAAGACTAAGTGAGGTATTCCTGCGTTGAACAGAGTTTCATCCGTGTTTTTCCAAAAAGTTGCTTAGCTGTGAACCTTCTGGATGTCAAATTGACCTTACTCTCAGCGACCTGTGGAAAATATGATAAAAACTAGATCTAATGATAAATTCAGATAAAATGGAGCCTAAGGATTCATTATCTATCTTTTAAATCCAAAATGAGCGTGTCACAAAATTTGATCAAAATGTTTGTCATTTTATTGACAATAACTGTAAACAATTAGATATTCTAGATCTGTGTTTTGACCTTTGGATAGATTAAATTTAAAAGGCTTTTATCTAGCTCTAACTTAAAACAAGGCAAAAGTTGTGCATAGCAGGATACACACTTAACTACTTGGTCATTTATGGCATTTTTATGTTTACTGTTACTGTACCAACTACCAAAGAAATGAGTGGAACTGGATTCTGGAACTGGAACTGGAAGGGCAACTTTGCTGAGGGGGTGTTATCTTGATCTAGATCTACAAGATTAGCCTTAATAATGATACATCTAGATTCTAGATATCCAATCTAGATATATCGATCTAGTATCTAGATTCTAGAATGTAGGTCTAGCTAAAATCTAGATCTAGTCTAGAATCTAGATCTAGATCAAGCCACTAGTATAGTACCTAGTAGTAAAGCTAGATTAGGCGATATTAGTGTAGATCTAGATCTAGATCTAGGCCTAATAAGTCAAACAGTGTTCATTTGAACTTTTACCTATCATCCTAGATCTATTTTACTCCACCCAGACCCTAGATCTATACTTTTCTCCTTCCGAAAACAATATTGTTAATTTACAGGGCTTGATTTTGTCAATAAATCACAATGAAAACACTGGTTTGATGAATGAAGGAAGCCATCATTGTTTTGTTGTTCCATCAGCAAAGCAGCGACTTTTCTACCTCCGGTCGTGGAAATAAATATGATCGGAGATAAAAAGTTTACCTAAAAAGTTGTCAAGAAAAGCGAGTCCAGTGCGATAACCTAACAACTCTGCCACTCTACCACACTTATTATGTAAATCGCTCTAACTGACAAAATTTTTTTCTGCATATGCTCCACTGTACGTTCATTTGGCAATTTGGTTGGTAATGGCCAGTCGGAGAACACTTGCAAATCGCTTAGAAAATATATTGATTGTTGCTCTATAAAATGCCTTTACTTTACTTTACGAAAAAGTACACGAATAGCTCACAAGACTTACATTTTTTTCCAACTTATCTTGCAATCGCCGTATCGCTCGATTTATTTGTCAAGATCTGGACAAAGAAGTACGGTACAGAAGCAGAAACACCAGGAGTTAGGCATGAAACAACAACAGTACCGGTAGTATAGGCCTAATAGTAGTAGTAGTAGTAGTAGTAATAGTAGTAGTAGTAGTAGTAGTAATAGCAGTAGCAGTAGCAGTAGTAGTCACGTTAGAGGCACACTAGTAGTAGGTGTAGTAGTAGTAGTATCGGTGGTAGTAGTAGTTGCTTTTATCGTTGTTGCTGTAATTGTAGTAGCTGTAGTAGTAGTAGTAATAGTAGTAGTAGTAGTAGTAGTAGTAGTAGTAGTAGTAGTGGTAGTGGTAGTACCCGCAGAGGCAGTAGTAGTAGTAATGGTGGTTATAGCCTACTAGTGGTTGTAGCGGTGGTGGCAGTGTTATAGTTACTTTAGTATTGATGATAGTGGTAGTAATAGCAGCAGCAGTAGTTGTAGTAATAGTGGTGGTAGTAGTAGCAGTAGTAGTAGGCCGAGAAGATTTGATGGTAGTAGTAGCAGTAGTAGTAGT
>BMAT01001114.1:50466-61488 GCA_019649035.1 Elysia marginata | reverse complement strand
GGGGGGTTAATGAAGACATAATTATCGAAAGGGGATAAGTAAGTTATCATTGTGAAGTGGGTCGCTTTAGACTTTTATTATCTTACAATCAAAGATTGTCTCACTACCAGTTTAGCTGGTTCTGATGTTACATTGTTCACGATCAATGACGTTGATATTCTCACCAGTGCCTTTTCCTGAGCTTCATTACAATTTAAACTGCCTCAAAGTATCAAAACTTTTGAGACGATTTTAAAAACTCCTGTTGATTTTTAAACTCTAAGAAAAAACAGGAAAAAATAGACGGTTACATGGCAATTTTTCTTATTAATAATTTGAGACATCTTCTCATTTGGACGGGTCGTGAGCCAACTTTACCTGAACATGTTAAATAAAAGATGCTAAACCTAGGCAGAATAATTCAGTTGAAGCAGGAAGTACCTGATTTAAGTAAGAACCGTTTTCAACTAAGAAACAGGCAAAAGATGACCTTCAAAATCGAAAACATGCCACACAGAGCATGAGCTTTAAAGCTAAAACAAAATAAGCATGAAAATCTTGATAATATAGACTTTCTAATTGATTTCTAAATCTAAGTCCAAATATTAGACACCTAATCTTTATTTAAAAAAAAAATTTTACTGGATGCAAAATTCAACAAAGTGGGGAAGCGGGCGAAACTTATTAATTTATAATTTATCAATCTATGTGTGTTCTTCGCCTATCATCTTTTCCCGAAGTGTGTAAAATGCGTCCTTAATATTTTGGCTTATTAGAACATCCCGTATCCGACTCCTTTGGACAGAACGAGAGACTTTTTATCTAGCAGCTTGTGAAAGATCGTGTTACTAAGACCTGTGTTATTAAGAAACTGTGTTACTAAGACCTGTGTTATTAATAAAACAATAATTTCCTCGATTCTATCGCAGATTTTCCAGGGCTGGAAGATCCCAAACCGGCTGGTACCGGAGCAGATACCGGACGGAAGTAAGTTTACCACCAACCGGAAGTTAGTTTACTACCGGATACAGATAAGAGAGTCTAGCATTAACTCTGTTTCAATGTAAGATAACGCGCTTACTTTGTAGAAACAGATCACAGTCAGAGACACTAGAAAGGATTGATAGGGAAACTTGCAGGCCCGACTCCTTCATAGTATTATTGTTATCGACACGTAGTCGTCTGCTGGCTGAGTTAGATATGGCAATTCAAACAGACGGACAGAGACATTAGGCAGGATAGATACGGAAACTAACAGGCCTGGCTTATCGACACGTAATCGTCCGTTGGCTGAGCTATGTATAACAATTCACATAACTCGAAACGCTCAAGTCACGGCTACTTAACATGACCAAGACTGGTTGCCGCCATATTCTTATGACCTAATTACAGGCTTGACCGCAAGTTTCCACTCTCTCGTTTTCTAGTGACTTGGAGAAAGTACTTGGTCTAACACAAGACCTGTATTGTAGATATAGAATCTGTTTATCATTCTCCATGCAGCTGCCGTTATACTTGTACTGTAGCAATAAAAATAATGGTTACAGTCTTCAACGACCGAAGGCTGTCTCAAATTACATTACACCTTCCGCCCAGAAGGCCACTACACATCAGAGCAATTTTAATCTCACATTTTAGTGCAGTACTGCACGGCTGCCTGTTAAGTACTCAATTGCGAACATTCTTCACATTTCAAACACAGCCAACAGCCAAGTACCCATTTTACAGGTGGGTGGAGATTGGGAAAAATGATCATTTACTTGACCAAAGCAATTACAGCTGGAGTCGTTGTTGGGAATCGAACCCACAACCACCCGATCAAAAGTTCAATGCACAAACGACTGCGCCCCGCAAGCTGCTCTGCTGCTGTAGCCGTGCGGCACAAGTCAACTTAACGCTAAACCCTACCGGAAACTTTCTGACAGTTCTCCTTTTTTTAAATAGGTTACTAGATCTTGTGCAATATGAAAATTTTTGTTATAATTCATTTGAAACTACGGGTGATGCTGGCTTTAATTAATTCAGTAAACTACTGCACATTTTTATAAATTATGCTCTATGTCCGGTAGATTTTCTTCAACAACAATATCGAGAGAAAGCTGGGCCTCGCTATAGAAGTCTGTGCGATAAAAAAACAAAATTTTAGTGGGCCTGTTTTGAGTGTGTATTTTGTATTGGATTTATTACAAGATAAGGATTTTCAAAACATTTCGCTAAGGCTAAACGTAGGTGATGAATAGCTGTATGAGGTTGCGAAGCGTTTAGATGTCTGGGAATTTTA
The DNA here is from genome assembly GCA_019649035.1 of Elysia marginata. Taxonomy (NCBI): domain Eukaryota; kingdom Metazoa; phylum Mollusca; class Gastropoda; family Plakobranchidae; genus Elysia; species Elysia marginata. Next base: position 59,228 of record BMAT01001114.1, on the reverse strand, counting down.
CTAAATTTATGTTTTTCTCGTCTCTCCCTCTTTCCCTCTTTCTCTGTCTCTCTCCCTCCCTCTCTCTCTCTCTCTTCTCTCTCTCTCTCTCTCTCTCTCTTCTCTCTCTCTCTCTCTCTCTTTCTCTGTCTCTCTCTCTCTCTGAACATCTTTCTTTCTGTCAAGATCTCTTCTCATATTTCTGTTTCTTTCCCAATTTTTCCAACCCCAAGGCCTATCCCTCATGTTTTTATTTAACGGCCAAATGAAAAAAGGCACTGTGCCTAATTTGTTATCGTTGCAAAAAAAAAAAAATTCAAATTCAAATTCTCTCGCTGATCAGGAAACGAGGCAGCCTTGGCGGCAGTCTATTCAGGCAAGAGAGACAGAGGAGCCGGAAGACCTCAACTAGACAGGGCTGCAACATGTGAGTTTGGGTTAGCGGGAAGACCTCAACTAGACAGGGCTGCACCATGTGAGTTTGGTTTAGCGGGAAGACCTCAACTAGACGGGCCTGTAACATGTGAGTTTGGGCCTGACTTAATTAGATTTTATACGCTAAGGGCCCGCTTAGGAGGACGAAGCCCTTAGCGAGGAAAATCCAAGATGGCTGATGGGCTACTAGGACCTTTCAGTCTTCTACCTACGGGTGTTTTTACGTCCCACGATATCGTCGTCGACGCGCATTGTCTCGGGTATTCCTTTTGAAAAAACAGAACAAGAGAATTTTAAACTGAGATTTCTAAAGGAACAGAAAACTCTTGTAATAATTTTACTTTTTTTTGGGTATTATGAAAATCTTTTAGCCAACACGTTACGATAATTGAACAGTGCATTATAAGTATCATCTAAGTCGATTTAGGGCCTTTTTTGGTATTAGAAATAACATAAAATTGTAACTGTTTTTTACTAAAAAATTAGGTCATTCTATGCAGAGAACTCTTGCTTCAATGCACATGCTGTAATGACTGGTGTTTGATGGCCCCGTTTTTATGACAGTTACATTGTATAGGCTAAATAACTGTGACTTTTAGCCGTTTCTCTAAATCATGATTGTTTATCGCTGGTCTTTCTCCTCCAGTGCCCGCCATCCCAACGTCTAGAGAGAGACACCTGGGCGTGTCGACCCCGCGTGCGACACCACAACCTGTTCCCCTGGTCAGGTCAAAGACAGTGTTGGACAGAGCGAGTGTTTCAACCAAAGATGTAAGTTGGCTACCATCGTTAGAGTGAACTTTTTCTAACAAGAAGATTATTAGCAGCCAGAGAAGAATGATTGAAAACGTTATATATTCTAGCAGAATAATCTTTGAAAAACAATGCCCAAGGAATTCCGCTTAACCGTCTGTAGGAAACAACACATAGAAGGTTGTCAAACCTATAGCATGATAATGAAAACTAGATGGATTGATGTGTTCTTATAGTTTTACCATAACTTATTTAAACAAAAATGTCTTAATATGTTGACTTTTCCTCTCCCCTCCCTCATCATTGTGGTGTATGCCCCGCCCACCGCTTTATGCCACACCCACCACTGAATGCCCCGCCCATCGCTGTATGCCCTGCCCACCGCTGAATGCTCCACTCACTGCTGAATGCTCCACCCACTGCTGTATGCCCCGCCCATCAGTGTTTGAGGGACAGCCTGCAGCCCCATGCTGTCACTCTAGCGGGAGACTGGCTCAAAACAGCACCCAAAGCCGACAGGAAGGTCATTGAGAGGGTGCTGCGTATGCAGGTGGGTGGGCCTGGCCTATGCTTGCTTTATTGGACCTAGTGTTTGTTGTATCCTTCATTCTCAGTTTAATGACTATATCCATTATCAGTATCACTATCGCCATCTTCTCATTAACGTCATCATTATAACCAGCATAACCGAAACTCACCTGCGTCTACATCATAGTCCTTTCATTGATAGACAAAGTCAGATGAAAACCTACAATACCGCCTTTACACTAGTTTACTGCCTGGGTCAAACGAAAAGCAGTATCTGCAACGTAAACCATAAGGAGAGATACTGCATTTGGTTTGTCCACGGCAGTGTTAAACATAGATCTGCTGTTTACTATCATCTTCACTCTCAGTAAAACTTAGGCCTAATAAATCCACCGTCGTATTGGATACCTTGGCGTCTGATGAAAAAACATCACCACCATTATAAATACATGTGTACGCAATCACTTTTCCCTTCATCCCTCGCGTAACTAGATCTATTCAAAAACCATTACCATTTTCAATCTGCAAACATATATAATTATATTCTAACACGATTATGAGGGAAAGAACAAGTACACTGAAAAAAAAGTTTGATTTTCAAAACTTTATTCAAACTTTGCGTCGAAAGCTCAATTTCCACCATTGCTTATTAAATGCAAACCTAGAGTAATTAGGTTAAAAATAATCCAATAACTATCAACCAAAATGAAAAAAAAAATGAAGAAGTATGGGTACATCAACACAAATTCGTCACATAAGCATGATACGGGTATTGTTCGAGAGCTACCGAGTAAAGACCATGTGACCGGATGTGAACATAATTATTCTACGACCCCCTATGTTTAACATTGGATCTTGAGTGGGCCGGCCCACTGACTCATCTGAATTAGTAAAATACGTTTTAAATTCTACTTCGTCCTGGCTGTTCTAAAAATGCACTGAGTTGGATCATGACAAGGGAGATTCACACCCGGATTATTTGTTCATTTGTGTGACAGGCCTTTTCAGTTTGTTTATCTCGAGATGGTTACATTACTACTTACGAGAAAAAAGCTAAAATCTTAACTATTGTTATTGAATGTATTATGTCGATGGTATGCAAGGAACTATAAAACTAGGCATAGGACCGTTCCATGAACTTTTAAAAATTTTCCTAGAATGTTGATTTTCTAGACAGCGTGGGTTTTACAGCAGACTATGGAACCGTTCCGTGAACTTTCAAATAATCTTTTACAGTAGTTCCCCTTGGTGAATGTTGAGTTTTTAGGCTTAGATTTAGCACTGAAGTTATTTGAAGAAACTACCTCGCCAACAGAAGAGTTCACTTGTGAGCCCACCTTCTGAATTTTACACACAGAAAAGGTTAGTACTGAAACAGTCCCATAGTATCAACCAAAATGTAAAATGAACAAATTAAAGAGTATAATTACAGTTTCCTCACATGAATGATTTCAAAATTTCGGGACAATTCTTATCCCTTTACTCTATCGTGGTGCACAGGAGAAGAAACACCAGTTGGACAACGCGCTCAAGAAGTCCCTGCAGCCCGACGCTCGGAGAAGCGTGGAAGATTGGCTGGAGACAGCTAACGATAGTGGTGAGTTTTTAAGTACCATCCATTGCCCATATAATAGTGAGTGAGCCTACATGTTGACGCTTACTTCATGGTAACTCTTTGAGTACGTTTCCACCTAACATGAGAGGTTGGAGGTTGTCTGTACTATACCATACGTGCAATAACGTGGTAATATAGTAAACACTCATGCCTTGGATTGAGAAGTCCGAGGCTAGAGCTCTAGATTGGTTACTTGGGCGTTTAATAAGTACCCGACTATTGGCAGCAAATGACTTATTAGCGTTCTAGACTCATGTGCTTTGATTGATGCTCGACTGTGTGCTCGTACTCAGAAGATGATTTGGTTGGTAATGACTTGTCAGTAAAACCATCTACAAGTAAATAGCTTAGAACATTTTTTTTTATAAGGTGCTTTATACCGGTTAAAATGCTATTTATATTTTCGTTCCTGTTGTACATATTACATACTATAACACATTGTATCATGGAGGTATGTTTATCAAACAACACAGAGAAAATGCCTACTTCTGCAGTTGCTGATTGAACTTTTAGTTTTACGTTGATTTTCGATTTCAGACCTTAGTGTTGGACGCCATCGTTTGCCATTCACCAGTGCCCATAGCCCTCTTACAATAACACCTGGTTAGATTCTTTGGTTTCGCTGACTGATCAGCCGATCTCATTTATACATGTATTAGCCACAATATCCAATCAGTTCTAATCATGTACGGTAGCCACTATGGAGTCAGGAACTTTAAGTTCACACCACTGGCTTCTCTGCTGTGCAACTGAAATGTTTTTACAGTATTAGTTTGTAGAGACCTTTTTGGCTTTAAAGGATGTTCGCGAGAGGTCGTTGTCAAGTACATTGTACAACGGGTAGGCCTATGGTAGTGATTGGTCTTCCTCGGTATTTCACTATTTGTACCCTTGTGTGTTGGAAATCCGCTGATTGCCTTACTTGCGGAAATTGGTTTAGAAACTTACTTGCTGGGATTGGTTTGAAACTTTTCGATTTCAGTGCAAATATACCGCTTTGTATGATTGTATGGCTTTCAAAGGGTGACGCAGTGTTCTCCATAAATGTGTGGCCCATTAAACAAGGTCCTTTTTTAAATACCGAATTCTCAACACTTGTGCCTAGCCCTACATGTAGTGTGCCGGTATGCGTACTTGCAATACAATATGTTTCATGTACAACAGGAACGACTGATACATTCACCCCTCTGTGTTCACAGAACGTCAAGTAGCCCTCAAGTTTTTCTCGTCCCTGGCCGGAGCTAAGCTGATGGGCTCCACACTAGAGGAACAGAAGGGCAGACTCCAGCAGGTCCTCAGGACTCTGGAAGGGTACGTCAGCATCTCTTTGTCTGCCTGTCTGTCTCTCCCTCCCTCTGTATCTGTCTCTCTCTACCTCCCTCCCTCTCTGTTTGTGTGTGTGTGTGTGTGTGTGTCTCTCTCTCTCGCTGGCCCTACATACACAAGCACATCATCTGTCTTCCTGTCTCATATGACTACAAAATTTTAAATGTACATGTAGTTTTAACTTTTATCTTTATCTTCATGTTTATAATAACGCTAACAATGAGAACCTAAAGCCGCGGTTTTTACATGATTGTGTGCAATATAAGATGAATTTGGGATTGCATTAGGACAGTTAACGATCTTCTGACCATGGTGAAAAGAAGTTTTACTTACTATGGCAATGGCAGGAGCAGAATGCACCAAAATCATCTAGACTGATCAAGAAACTCCTACAGGATAGGACTGCATTGCGACAATACGAGGTCGAAATCTAAATGGGAATTGAGTAACCTCAAGCTCAACAACACGCTGCGGATAGTGAAAAACATGATCTATGTTCGAAGATGGTCACAAAATCTCAAAATGTCCATTAACGGCTGATCTACCATCATATTTATGTCTCTTTTCTTTTTTTCTTCTTCATGTTAATGCTTAATAAAACATAAACTATGAATAAATTTAACTTTTACTAGTACTTTAGACTAATCCAAAAGGATTTATCTATTCTAAACAGAACTCAGCTGTATAAAACGTTTTGTAAAAGAAGTGGGGCTTTCTACTTATTACATGCGTCACAATCCTACGCTAATTCGGACATTTCTAACCCCATGGGAACAACGTTTAACCTCGAATTATCCGTATTTCGACTTATCCGTATACTTTATAAAAGAGAACTCAGAACGGTAACATGCACTAAATGAAGTTCCAATTCAACAAGTACATACACTCGACTTATCTGGTCTCGACTGTAATTCTTTCTCTTTATCTACAGAACTCGAGGTGGCGTTGCCGGACCTTCTGTCCACCGATCTCTGGACTCGCCGGTCACCCAGGAGAGCAGGCTCAAGTATGTCCAGTTGCTTGACCCTCACACCAGAGCCAACCGCTGGATGCACACCACCTGGCATCACTTGCCTGGTAAGGTCGCAATTAGGACTTGAGAGATTTGAACAAGAGTAGCGGAACTTTTTCTGGTGTCGATTGCAGTGAGATTTACAATCTAACTAGAGAAGAATATGAATAAAGTCAACACGCAGGGACCCGAAAAAATTGTTGACTATGAACATAACAAAATATAAATGAATACAAAATGGGACCATCAAACAGATTGGACTTTAACGTGAGCAAGAGCTTCATTTAATAATGGTGTACACTTTAGGTGGATTCCACTGTTAATGCTAGCTTTTGCATATTTAAGACTTAGCACTGGTTTTGCAAGTGGATTTCTCAAATGGGAGAGCCAGACACAACAATTTAGTGACCCCATCCCGAAAACCTAGTTCAAGTCGCCAGGTCCCATTTTGAGCTACAGGCAATTTCTCAGTTTCAAACTTCTAAAAAGATCAATCAAATTTGTTTGCTTTGAAAATTCTTTAAAAGTAACTATTAAGGATATAAAATTTATGCATTCTTTCTTTTTCATCATGTCTATGAAGTTCTGTGCTTTCTTGTCCGATACATTATTAAAAATAAAACTTCTGACTGAAGCTGGGGATTCGGAATTGGATATTGAGACCCAATATTGAATTTGATTTTAAACAAGAGTTCTCTTAAATCATATACGTGTTGAATTTGAATGGATTCCACTGTATAATTGGTACATGTATTGTTTTATACAGTGGAATCCATTTAAAGTCAATACCTTTAAGGGAAACTCTTACTTGAAGTCAACTCTGTTTTGCAGTCCCATTTTGTATTTCTTTATATTCTTGTTATGGTTGAAGTCAACACATTTTTTCTGTTCCGGGTGTTGACTTTATCAGGATTCCACTGTATTAAAATACTATTAACCTACCAACGTCTGTTCTGTTGTATCTGTGCAGAATACAAGAACGATAACCCCGTCAACAACTGGAGCTCCCACTACGTGAAGCCCCACGCGCCAACCCCGCGTCACTTCGTCATCCATCCCGACTGGGGCTAAGGTCGAAGGTCACATCCTTGACCTCTGACCTGCCCCGGCTGCCAGCCCCACAAAGGTCACAGCTAAAGGTCAGCGGAGGTCAAAGCGTGTGAATCGTGTTATCAGATTTGTGTAGGCCTATTTTCTATTGCACTGACTAAGCATGGTTGGAATAATACAATGATGTAAAATATTTCTGTTACATAACTTTGTGAATAGATATATTTGTACATGTATACGTATGTAATTTTTTTTGTCGCTGAAACAGTTTCTGCTGCTATTTAACTGTTAGCTATGCCTTACTGTCCAACTCGAGAAAAACATTATATATAATATACGAACCCTGTGATATTTTGTATGCCAAATGCTGTGCCTTGTACAATAACTTTTTCATTGCTTAGCTTTATGACTTTTGTTAAAAATACACTATACCAGTACTACTAGCTTTTAGACAAAGAAAAAAGTGCAATGAAAGCTCCTTGTCATGAAATGTACACATAATTATGATATTAGTTAGCAAACTGTATAGCAAATTATGACTATGAGTAATATCATAGCTTTGGCCTTAGATGTTGCTTTCCTAAAGGCTTATTCTTTTCTTCATAATTTTTTTAAAAATTCAAATTTGTGGAAAAAAAAAAACTAGTGTGTTTTGTAAATACTAGTAATTATTAGTAAAACCGTCTTTACCTTAAAAGTATTACAACAGAATGTGAATGAATGACGATTGTTGTGTTTTGTACTCGAAATAATAAACTGCAATTGCATTGTATCAATTTGCTAAAAAAAAAATGACACACATATGACTTCTTTTCTCATTGTAGTATCAGTGTTCCAAATATTTTTGTGTTGTATTCCCAATTAAGAGTGAGATATAGTAATATAGACCGTACTGTTTTAAATGACCTTTATAACCCATTAAATGTGGAGATAAAGTATATATTATAAATTATACAGTATATATATCTCTTGTGTCCAAAGTGTGTGAGTCGGAAGTCGCAATTTTCAACTTGGAAAGCCTTGCTGTTTTGAACAAGATATTTTTCTAAGCAGACAAGCATAAAAAATGTCATAAAGTAATCAATACTTTGAAGGAAGATATTGAAATTTTGATTGATTTAAAATACAATAGAGAAAAAGAAGAAAAAAAGATCTTTTAATGACGTTTTCGACAAAAAAAAAAGTTTTGACTTCCGACTCATTCACCCTGGCCGCGAGACATGTATTCTGACATACTGAGTAATAACAAATGGAAGGCAGATGCTTATTTGGACGGATTTTCAAAGAAAAGAAGACAGTTTCCTTGAAAGGTATGTCAATTCTGCTGGATTTCTAATTTCCAGCCAAATATTTCCCTGTTTGTAAGGGTTTTACTGATAAAATTTATCATGTAGTCCAGACCAGATAACTCAAAAGATCATGGTTCGAATAGTTACTACAGTGTCTAATATCAAACTATACAATATTGTCTCGCATTCTGTCCAAATAAGTACATGTATTAAGTTGAAAAGCCTAGCTTTTTAGATACAGTGGAGTCCCTGAATAAAGACCTTGTAAAATGTTGCTAAAAACAGGTCTATAAGAGGGGGGTCTTAGTTCAGGGGTTAAATTACTACACCCATATAAGCAGATGTCTTCAAAATTAAAGTCACATAAGACGGGTGGTCTTCATTGAGGGGTTTTAATGTATATAAGTACATGTATAGGCTTCCAAAGTTGAGTGGGTGTTCAAAAGTCCAATTAAAATAAATTTTAAAACTATCTGAACAGTTTTCACACTTAATTCCCGTTGAAATTTCGTATTTTGTTTGTTTAATTTTGATTGGTATGATTCCTAAGGACTTTACCCCTTTGAAACAGCTAGACCTCAGACAGAAGCATGACAGAGCTTTTCTGTTTGTTGTATTTGAAAGTAGAGAAAATATGTTTTTCTGTGATATTAATACCGGTACCTGAGTACTTCCAATTTTGACTACAGTCTCATTTTGACTGTTATAAATTTATAGTAACAATCTTATAACAGTGGAAACCTCATAATTTGAATCTTTTTTGGAATGAAGGAAA
>BMAT01001104.1:55454-70027 GCA_019649035.1 Elysia marginata | reverse complement strand
CATAATACATTGAGCGTGTTTAGCAAATAGATGTTTCAAGACATCATAATACATTGAGCGTGTTTGGTAAAAAGATGTTTCCAAAGATCTGAATGCATTGAGCGTGTCTGGAAAATAAATGTTTGAAAAGGTCATGGTATATTGAGCGTCTTCCAAAAACATATCGATTGGCCAGCATTTTACTTGGCTACTTAGATTATACCTGATGGGCCGATCTCAAAAGATTTACATAAACGGAGAACAAGCAAAACGCATTGTCTTTTGAGATTTCAGGCCCTATGCTGTACTTGCTTTAAACTCAGCCACTGGGGTCTGTGATAAGATCGCATAAGCTTCGGTTTCATAATGTATGCTGATGACAATTAATTAGCTTTATGAAGCTGTGACACTAGACACTATCTATCTAACGATTGTTATCATGGAATAATGTATTACTGATATGAAGGTGAGGAAGATGATTATCAATAAGATTATTAATATGAATGGGAATAAAACTGAGGAGCTCCTGTGTATTCATAGGACAGACTGTGAATCCAGTGACGCCTTTTTTGCGTACGCAATGATAAAGTCATTTTTAGGCCTATATGGAATGAGATTTCAACAAGAGTAGAGGAACTTTCTTGGTGTCTCTCGCAGTGAGATTTCATCATTAAGGCTAGCACAAGTCATGCTGGTTTACGTTCTAGCGTATTTCTCAGAAAATGTTTTAAAGAAAAATATTATGTGAAAAGGAATCTGCATAACCCGCTGCATTATGAATACAATATTTTAAAATTTATGTGACACATTTATTTTGAAGATAAATTTTTTATTTAGTTCTATAGTTTTTTTTAAATTCTAAGTGTGAAATCGTTTATAAAAGTAAGAAACTTACCAATATAAGACCCTAAAATCTAGGTCTAGATTACAACAACCACTATAGTATTTTGGGGTTTTGTCTTCTAGAAAAGGGGCGCAACTCTTGTTTTACCTCTATTCTCATTCCCTATTCTAAAAAACTGGGAGAATTTGATAAAAAATATTTCAATGGAGGACCATGTCAACCGCGTTTGAAAAATCCTCTTCCGTGAGCTGAAGAGGCTAGAACATAATAGTCATATTGATATTCTTCAATACAGCTTCTCTGAAAATTTGATAATCCTCCTTTTTGTTTTATGTTTTCAAGAACTGACTAGATGTAGTGTGATTCTCTCTCTCTCTCTCTCTCTCTCTGTCTCTCTCTCTTTCTCTCTCTCTCTTTCTCTCTCTCTCTCTCTCTCTCTCTCTCTCTCTCTTTCTTTCTCTCTCTCTGCTAATTTGGCAGACAAGGCGTAAGTAAATTGCAACGATTTCAAAACTATGTGTCCAGGTTAACGATGAAAAGACATTACTTCTCTGCTTAAGGTACTTAACTTGCTGCCGGTAAAGTCACGCATTATCCGAGTGTATCGAGGGTAAAGGTCAGTGTCATCTGAGTACCTTAGGTTCATAGAGAGATCTGGATGCATCATTACATTAAGACTACTGTGACTTGGATTATTATGCAAAAAAAAACAACTAAAGGTATGGACTTAGCACGTGTCGTATTTAGTTGACTGTTCAACACAGAAAAAAAACCAGATGAGTATAGCTGGTTACTCATTGGACGATCAAGTAGGTGTAAGAAAATGTGTGTTAAGAGCAATAACTGTTTGACCACGACCTGGCAAGTTCGGACCTGAATCCTTTGCCTCCTGGTCCGAAAACCGGCTAGCATGAACATTTACTGTATGACGATTGTCATGTAGACCTACGTTTTTTATGGCTTGACATCTCAAGAAGGCTGGCCTTTTTCGCTAACCCTATTCTGTAATTCCATGTGATCAGAATGTGTTGCTCGTACCTTCCTCCAGAAACCTGCACCATGCGGAAGTTTGTGGCTGCCTGCGTTCTGCTGTTTGTCCTGGTACAGGCTCAGGAACCTAAACCTGACTTTGGACTGCTCTCTGATGAGGAAATTTACTACATCAATCATGTGGCCAAGACAACATGGACGGTTAGTGCAGAGAGAAAGGATAAAGGTACCGAGAAATAAGAGTGAAAGAAAGACACACGGATACATAGAGAGGTATATTGAGACTCCATGCTCGGAAGGCAATGTCATTGTGGGCGTTTGTATAGATGTTCTTTTTAGAAAGTCATAAATTGGGTTTCTTTATTCGTTTACATAACAATATGTACCTGCCCAAAGCGAGCTGCTCAATAAAAACGTATTAATTTCATTCCATCCAGGCTGGTCGGAACTTTGACCGCAACGACCACCAGCACGTCAAGCGTATTCTGGGCACTGAGATCGCGAAGGACAAGACAGGAACGAAAACAATCAAGCTACCTATCAAAACATTTGTAAAGGAAGTCAAAGAGAGTGACCTTCCGTTGAACTTTGACCCCCGCCTTAAGTGGCCTCACTGCCCATCTCTGGAGGAAGTGAGAGATCAGGGAGATTGTGGATCCTGCTGGGTAAAAGACTTGTGTGGCGCCGTGGTCCAGTAGTAGTATACACTCAGCTCTGGGATAAACACGTCCCGTTTTTTGAAATGCAATCAAGACAATTAAGTCAGTTTTATATTGTGTTAAGTTAAAAGAAAACAACTAACTTTAGATAGATTGAAAAGGAAAGCAATAAAAAGAGTTCAGTTCTTAATCATTTTATTTTAAAGATGTAGTTGAATGGTTATTTATATCATTATTTCAGCCAGATAGTAACTAAGACTCAAAATTGTTCATTTGAAATAGGCTGCTCAGAGTGTATTAATGTTAGTTGTAATTGGTGTTTTTGTTTCTTTTTCATTTTTGACAGACCGAGATTAGGCCTTCTTGTGGTCGCTTGTTTTCTAAAATTCAAATTGTTTTGTCAAGATCAATGCATTTTTATTGCCTTTAGAAAGAACGTGAAAGTCTAGCTGTGTTATAAAGTATCTGTGGTCGTTCTTTGACTTACTTTTACTTTACAATAAATCTCTCTAGGCTCGATATTAGGCTCTCTCTTTTTCCCTCTTCCGCTTTCTACCTCTCGCTCGCTCGCTAAATGTTCCCTCACAATCTTTACCTACCTACCTCCTGGTTACTTTTGATATCAAAATATCGTTTTCGGTAGTCAATAGCAAATTCCAATGGTATACAATTTTTCAGCGATATAAAATAATGAAAGGGGACAAAACATATATTGTTGTTTTAAGCTATATTTGTTCATAAAGTCGCTTGTCTCTCTTCGTGTTGATCATACATTTGGTACTTATTTATATCATTTCTAAAAATGCTTTGCGCATAGAGCATTCTTTTTGAATGGGTTCAGCTACAGACTTGTATGCTAGAGCGCAAAGCGCACTTTAATTTCTTTTTTTTTTAATTTTTATTATTACTATTATTATTATTATTATTATTATTATTATTATTATTATTATTATTATTATTATTATTATCTAAAAGCCTATTTTGTGTGGTGTTTTCTGTGGCCAGGCTTTCGGTGCTGTGTCAAGCATGACAGACCGTCTGTGCATCAAGACCCACGGCAAGACGCAGTTCCATTTCTCGGCTGAGCACGTTCTGTCCTGCTGCACAAACTGTGGCAAGGGGTGAGCAAAAAGCATGAGGTTATAGCCTTCCTAAGTTACAAGACACCCACTGCCAGTTTGAAATAGCTGAAAGCCAGTGCCGGAGGCATCGTAATTTTTTTTTCGTTATACGACCTAATTTTTGTGGTACAAAATAATATGGGGCAGAAATCACGGAAACAGGTTTTTTGTCATTTATAATGTTTGGTTGCTATGGAAACCGATTGTTTTAGCCACCGTAGTGGATTAAATTAGTAAACTCTAGGCCTTTAATAGTCAGAGTCTCAACAGTAGATTTGCATCCTGCAAAATGCAACCGTTTATAACAGTCGTTTCGAAAATTTTGTCCAAAGCTTGTTTTCTTAGCTGCTTCTTTTTATTTCTTCTAACCTTTTTGGAGTTTGCATAAAAGTTAAAAGTGCCAAAAAGTACTTTTTTTTCAAAACAAAACATTTGCGAAAAAAAAATCAAACAGTTATATTGAATAAAGCTTTTGACAAAATCGAGAACGGTGCATTGGCAAGTCAATCGCCTAGTTTGAAGTTAGCTGCTCTACAACTTTTGGAGATAACCAAAGGTAGGAGTAAGGAAAGGCAGTTTGAGAAAAACGCAAAAGAAAGTCAAATGGAAGGGTTAAAAGGAACCCTGAAATTTCAGGCAATGCAGATGTGTATGTCTTCCCTAACCATGTCTCTCATGCATGCCTGCAGTTTAGCATCCAGCATTCTGACACTTCGCCAGTTGCCACGCTCAGTGTAATATGTAAAACGAGGACAAAATCTATTTTTAGAGGCTAAAAGTAACAAGAAAAAGACTATAGAAAAATATTCTTATGATTTTGAATGGCCTTTACCCTGTTCCGAGTTAATATTGAGATTGCACGCTTAGAAAGTGGACTGTTCCAAAAGTACGTAGCTTCGGGCTAGGGTTTATAAAAGGATCGATAGTTTATACTATGCGCTAAAGGCTTTGTTTTTACTGTTGAAATAACGTATTTTATTGCGTTTTGGCGTGTTCCTTATTTTCAAAACTATGAAATACATACTGAAAGATACCCGAGGAAACAAAATTCGGTGACATTGTATTGAGAAAAGTATTTAAGCTGTTATAGTTTCAACAAATCTGAAAATCTACCATGGGACCCCTATAATCTATATGCGCCTATTCAGAGGGGTGCCGCACTTGCCCTCAAGCTTACATATTCAAAAATTTGTGAGTGTACATGAACCGATTCAAAAATTGATATGTATATACATATATGAAAATTATAAACCAGATTGATAACACTTAACGTAAGTCTAAACAATCATTGTAAACACTTGTTTACAGGACATCCGCCACAACCTTTGAAGCTTGAAATACTTATGCTTGGATATACATAGACCTTCAGTTTAATGAATCAGTAGCCTATTTTGTACACACAGTTTTTAAACCAAACTGATAAATGTAAGTTTTTTTTTTAATTAATAGAGCGCATTAGGTTTTTAAACAAATAATTTTTTTAAACAACCTAAAAAAACACATTGCCTATTAGAACTCACGATTAGGTACTAAAAACTTTTAAACCACATCATTGTGAAAAGTTAAGGCAACTTTTTTTTAAAATCAAGTAACACGATACCTACTTTTATCTCTGAGATTCCATTGACAAGACCAATAGCAGTTTCGCAGAATAATAAAATTATATACATAATCTTTTTTATTGAAATAAAGTCGGTTTAAACTATAAATAGTAAACCATATCACACGATATCTACCGAGACTCTTAAGGTAATTAGATTAAAATACTGTAATAAAATGAAACAAAGAGCTTAAAAAGCCCAGATTTCCATGATGGCTAAAATTTCAAGGAGGTCTGAAAATCAAAATATATACAATGTAGCATCATGATAATTAAACATTGGTTCGGGTAAAGGTATAGTATCATATTCATTTAACTACGATGGAAACCAAAGATATAGACGTAGACAAGAAGTCTTTGGTTTAAATGAAAAAAGTAACGCGAGAAATCGACAGCCCAAAGCATGGTTTCTTTGTTTATTCTTTCCTCGCCTTGTTATAGAAATGTTATATTTTTTCCTCTAAGAGGTTGTCTTAATAACTTATCCGTATGCTGTGCAGTTTTTCTTTCAACTTCAAGGCTTTTGGGAGAAACATGTTTTGTCTTGTAACCATGAAAGATAAGATAAACCTACAAAATCAAACATCTTCTAAGCTAAGGATCCTGAGTAGTAAACATCACCCCCCCCCCCACACACACACACACACACACACACCCAAAGAAACAAATATCGAACATTATTTTTTTAGTAGCGAACACTCCTACGATTCGGCACACATGTATAAACACTGAAGTCAAGTTCCTGTATGTTTTATCACCAGGTGTGAGGGAGGCTATCCGCCCGAGGCCTGGGCCTTCTACCAAAAAGAGGGCATCGTATCTGGAGGCCAGTACAACTCATCTGAGGTATGCACAACGGAAGAATTAAGTAATAAACGCTGTTTGCTACCCAGTGCATACATTTGTTCGTCCTCAATGTAGTGAATTTTTACGGTTAATAATTGATGCTTTGTACATATCATTGAAGTCTATCAAGAATACTAAAAGATCAAGTGGTTGCGTATAGAAAATTCTAATTGACAAGAACGTTTTGATGGTTCTTCGTGTAGGGTTTTACAACCTAATCATATGGCAATTCTTTAGCTAAATTAAGATTAGATAGGAATAGAAGCTTTTTTCAAAATTATTTTCTGACGTTGGATTTATAAAACCAAAATCTCAGAGACTGCAAAAGTTATTCGACATCAGAGGAGGGCTTGTTTTGGCTGAGTAAAAAAAAAGGAAGAAATTATTTAAACGGAATTCTCTCAGTGTAGTTCTTTAATAATAATGTTTTCTTTTTTATATATGTACTGATATGGTATTAACCAAACCGCGTTTTTTAAAGGAAGGAGGGGGGAGATTTCATGCGGCATACGCCGGGCCTGAATTGTCTTCGTACCCTCAAATTATGCATCTTAATTATGCATGTATCACATCCCTGATTTCACTGCGCAGGGCTGTCAACCGTACCAGATCCCAGCCTGCGACCATCATGTGGTAGGACGCATCCAACCTTGCACAAAGAAGCTCAAGCCAACACCGAAGTGTCAAACTACGTGCGAGCCCGAATACAACAAGACCGTTGCTGATGACAAGCACTATGGTAAGATAATAGATGCATTTCTATATAACACTACGAGTATAGGATAAGAACACTCACTTGGTGAAGTAAAGCGTAGTGGAGGAAAGAAAAAAGCCCAAACGATTGTCATTGTATTAACTGTAGTATTTTTTTCGAATAAAGTAAGCGAGTGGCTTAGAGAGCCTAAGCAAGGACCTTCGCAATGAAACTCCTTTTTAAGGAGCCTAGTGGCGATATGGTATAAGCTGTGTTTCTCTAAGTGGCAAGGCGGTGGGTGCCGAAGCATCTTTAAGTCGAAGGTTCGAATCATACTGAAGGCATACATTTCGGGCATTTCCACTAAAAAGCCTACTTCTCTCCACTGCTAATTTCCTACCTTTTAAATCTTTCAAGTATTTTTTTTCGGCCAGGCATCTCCTTCCACCCCATGACTGTGCACCATTCTCCTGTGCGTCCTTAAAACAACTTTGAACAGTTCATTTATTATCTAGTCTTTTAATTCTGTCAAATGTGTACAAATTGTGGTGGTAAAGTTGAAAGAAAGGAAGGGGGGGGGTGAAAAAAGGCTGTAAGGGGGTTACATTCATTTTCATTACAATAATCACATGAAATCCTAGTTGTTAAAAATTTTGAGAGATAAGTTTATGCTACTGTTTTGAACAACTAAACCATAGAATACAATTTGGTAAAAATGAATGCCTCAACCATGCTTAGAACTTAGACAATACTACTGACTGTCAGGTTTCGTCCTAAAATAGTTGTATAGTTGCTGCTGCATTTGATTGGGGGTTTTTTATCGGTTACTCACAAAAATTTAATACTTCGTTCATATTTCTACTCCTCAAGAATTAGCTAACCCATGCTGTGTCTTATAATGGAATAAAACTATCTTTATGTTAAACCTTCAACCAAAATTTTCTTTTTAAAAATGAACAAAAAATGTATGGTAATAACGACTTATACTTCTATTCTTTCATTTCAGAGATGAATACTTTTACTTAATTAAGAGTAAGGGTGTAATTTTGTTCTGAAGTGTAACTTTAATAAACCTCCCAAAAATTAATAAAAGTTTATGGCATTTTTCTGAGGATATTGGTTACTTTTACACTTCCTGACACAACAACTTTCTCGGTGTGTGTTCCAGGTGACAGGATCTACTGGATCAGGGGAGAGCTAAACATTATGCGAGAGTTGATCTATAACGGTCCTGTAGAGGCGTCCTTCAAAGTTCACAGCGACTTCTTACATTACAAGAGTGGTATGATAATAATAATGATAATAATAATAATAATAATAATAGTAATAATAATAATAATAATAATAATAATAATCATAATGATAGTAATAATAATAAATATATAGTAATCACAATATAATAATGATAATAGTAAAAAATATAATAATATTTATAATAGTAATAATAATTGCAATAATAATTACAATAGTAATAGCGATCCTATTTAAAAAATAAAGAGAAAAATTTTGCCAACCGCTGCTTGTGCAAAAAATGGCTATTACTCCCAAAATTCTGTGTTGATAGGTAGGGTTGTGAATCATTCTAGGGACATGCACCAAAATCCGTTCATTTTCAGGCTAAATCGTGTATGATTTTTATTTAAATTTATTTCGATGTATTAGCTCATTACAGCATTGACCGAGAAAAGTCTCAGAATAGAGACCTTGAGCACACGCACCGTGTCTCACTACGCGTACGTGAAAATCGGGAAAGCAGATTGAGAAACTATAAAAATAATGAAACCAGTTTCTAAAAATAGACTTTGTACGTTCTATTTTTAGAAACTGGTTTCATTATTTTTATAGTTTCTCAATCTGCTTTCCCGATTTTCACGTACGCGTAGTGAGACACGGTGCGTGTGCTAAAGGTCTCTAATGACTTTACTAGGGAGAGGTATTTTTGCGGACGTCCAAGAGAACTCCGACGTAATGTGTCATTCAGCCGCAAACGAAGTAAATCTTTCTACCATCAGCTGCTGTAGATAATACTGCAGTAGAAACCTTCTATACTCAGCTGAGCTTTTGTTCTCTCTAACTCACAACTTGCTAAAATGGAACGGCGTGTGAATCTCCTAAAACAAGGTAGATATGGAGCGACACAAACCGGAGAAAAGTGGCACTGTAGTAAGACAAGTCTAAATTTTCACAGCCAGTTAAGTGAAAAAAACCACCTTGTATAGTGGATTCTCCTAAATTCAAAAAAGATAAATGGAGTTAGATCAAACAAGAACGCGGATGGCGAGATTATTTTTAAAAAGTGGTGTAAACCGAAACCCTGCTTTAGAATCTAGATCTAGATGTATGTTATCAAGATTAATTTTGCACAAGAAACTTATGGGTTAGGGCTAAGAGAGAAGTTTGGAAGGTACGAGACAAATAGACAGTCATGTACAAACAGAGACACTGATGTGATTATAAATACATACATAGATAGATAGGTAGATAGATAGATATATAGATAGATAGATAGATAGATAGATAGAATGATAGATAGAATGATAGATAGATGGATAGATAGATAGATAGATAGATAGATGGATGGATAGATAGATAGATAGATAGATGGATGGATAAATAGATAGATAGATGGATGGATAAATAGATAGATAGATAGATACATAGATAGATAGATAGATAGATGATAGATAGATAGATAGATAGATAGATAGATACATACATAGATAGATAGATACATAGATAGATAGATAGATATAGATGGATGGATGGATAGATAGATAGATAGATAGAACGATAGAATGATAGATAGAATGATAGATAGATGGATAGATAGATGAATAGATAGACAAAGAGAGAGATGTGAACTGTGATAAAGAGGAAAAATATTGGTTGTAGGGAGATAAAAATAAAGAGATGGCGTTAAGAGGAAACTCAAGGACATATTATTAGACGTGCAGAGGGTAAGTCTGGTGAAAGAGGAAAAGACAAACCTGATCAAGATAATACAACATTATGGGGCCAAAAAGAAAATATGAGAATTTTGTATTCGATATTAGCCTATTCTTAGATTCTTTACTTACACCAACTCCATTACCTTTGTGTAAACCTGAAATATTGTGGCACTTTACTAATAATAATAGTAAATGATAAAAGATATCATTTTAAAGCGTTTCTCATCATTTGGTCTCAGGCTCATGGTACTGGCATTAACACGCATTCTTTAATATGTACAGGCCAGTCGAAATAAGTCTAACATGGATGATTCCAATGTTTATTCAGCCCTTACCATATTGAAAGTACCGACGTCAGTTTTCAGGTTTTTTTCCACGTTAGTTACTGACAAACTATTTTTGTACACCAATACAAAAAGTGACATTTTTGTTTATTTTCAGAGAGTGCGCTTTTTTAACACTTAAGTTTGGTTGTTTTGTGTACGCTTGTGTGTTTTGCCATGTTTCGTACCTTTTTTTCTTATTCTTTATTTTTTTTTACTTCTAACATCTTTATATCATTCCAAACTTTTAATCTTTCTCATCTTTCTATGCTGTTACCTTTGCCACGTGAGTGTGTATGTTTCGCTTTGGTTCATCTTTCTTTTTTTTTGTGTTTCATCCTTTTTGGACTATTTACATAAGAAATATTTCCTTAAATTCTAAAACATACTAAATCTGTAGCTTTGACTCAAAAACCTATATTGTTTTTTCTGACCTCCCATGATCAGGTGTGTACCAGCATACATCAGGCTCCAACCATACTGGCGGCCATGCCGTGAAACTGATGGGTTACGGCGTGGAGAACGGTATCAAATACTGGCTTGTGGCCAATTCCTGGAACCCGGACTGGGGCGATCAGGGTAAGGATTCGCATTTTAAAAGATATATTACTATTTCTTCTTGTAGCAAAATCATGTCAATAGCTCAATACATGTATATCAAAATCCTGCGTGAATGAACTTGCTCGCCGGACATATAATGTAAACTCAAGCAACTTGAGAGAGGGATGGGGGCTGTTTTAAATCCATAATGATGACAACTTTACTCTCCACATATCAATTGTCGTTGAAACACAGGTAACATGTAGCATCGCGGATTGAATTCTCAGGTACCGTTAGAACTCTTAAACAGAGAGAGAAAACAGAGAAGAAATCTCTGAACATATCAATATCAAAATTTTCATATAAAATTCTTTGATTGCTTTTCTAGTGCTAAAAATGCTATCTTTAAAGTAGAAACCTATCCTTTTCATTCTTAATCATTCTTTTCATGATAAAGGTTTGCTTTCTTAACTTGTGTATGTTAAGAGGTCTATGGTTGAATTTCATCCTTAGTTTACTGAGGGAATAAGTAGGCCTATAGTGCAGAAGAAAAAGTTTCTTTCCCTTCTTTTCCTCAGGTTTCTTCAAGATTCTCCGAGGGCAGAATGAGTGTGAGATAGAAAGTCACATAGTATCTGGGGACCCCAAGCTATAATGATTCTTTTCACCAGGGTTACCAACGGCTTTCAGTTGATTCTATACAATCGTAGCTCTTTATCTGGTTTTCATTAGAATGTGAATGATGGAAAACAAGTTTTGACTCGGGGACAATTGTGCTGTTCTTTTAAGGTTTACAAACTTGTTATATTTCCGCCTTGCGGATAAGTGAAAAAAATAACTAAATCTAAAAACATGTGTAGTATGTGGGAATCATGAAACTTAAATGTTTTGTACTTAACACACAGTAATAATTGGAATATTTTTTAAACTGAGGACATTTTATACCATGTCTTCAGAAAACATATATTCTCGACGAAAAGCAAGCAAATTAAAGGAAATGGCCGAGAGAGATCTTCATGGCTGTATCTATATAAGCTTTAGCAAAAGGAAAAAAAGTAGAATTACTTCCACTCTGTGAAACCAGAAAAAATACAATACAAAACTAGATATATGCATTAAAACGGTTCGATATTGTTTTTTGTATCGTCTTCAATTGCAAAACAGATTGCATTTTTTACATTTTTTACAGGGGAGTGCGAGGGGTCTGACAAATTTACTTGCATTCTTTTGGATCCCTTTTTGTATGTTGACCCCAACTGTTGCTATTTCGATCTTAGTATTTGTATCAAAGAAATGGCAATGCTAGTGTTGTAAGTTACAACAAATAACATTTTATGAAGATCGGAATCAGAAAGGACAAAAAAAAAACATTTTAGTCAATAGAAAGGAAAATAGAATATTCAAGATACAAAAAGCTTACACTGGAAGAATTATACCAAGGGCCTTAGGGTACAAAACAAAAAAGACTCTTTCAGATAAAAAGTTCTTTTAAAGAGGGTCTGACTTTAAATTAATTGCTATTGTAACGGTTCTGATCAAAATATACGCCACATATTTGGTAACCCCAATCTCTTCCGCCTTCCTTCTTTTATAAATATAGCTGCATGCGTTATATACCATGAGATGGTTTTGAGAACAACAAAAGAGCATTGTTGTGCGAACAAAATTTGTTTCAAAGGGCTCTAACTCAAAATTTACAATGACCAACTTGTGCCTTTTTTGCCCTGGTTGCCTCAATATAATAAAAAAGAGACAAAATCCCTTATTGTTAAACTAAAGTTTTTTTTACGTATTCTGAGAAACAAAATCAAGCATTTTTTATTTTTAGCAAACCTTGTCTCGTACCATATTTCCGTTTTAAATTGTTTTATATCTAAAAGTGTTGGGCCTCAATACCCTATATAAGGTTGATAAAGGTCGCGTAATTCATCTGTCAAAACGGTCATATAAACAACATGAGTGTAAATAGTCTTAGCTTCAGTTTAAACCTACACGAGGTTTACCATAAGGAAACCTAGATAGGGCCACTTTCTTTCTTGTTCACGTGTAAAGCTTAAAAACATGAATACGATACTTTACTTCGTACGTAAACTGAAGTATGTCCACGTAGATAAGGCCGTTCTGTACGTGTTCTATAAGGCAGTCGTTGACAGTGTTATAACTTTTACTATGTCTTGCTGGGAAGAAAATGCTCAAGAGAGTAAAAAGCTGAAATTCGATCAATCAAGAGAGCTAACAAAATGATGAAAAGCATAAAAGAGACTTTCTATGGTTTTGAATTTCTGTGTACTATACCAGCCAGAAAAAAAAATATTATCAATTGTAAAAGACGCCAAGCACCCCCTATGCAGTCAGATCAGGGACTCAGGCAGATCAGGAAGACCAATTCTTTGTAGATGCAAAAATGACGTCTATTGGAAATACTTTATGCCCCATGCTGTACAACTTTTGCCATCATGTGAAATGCCTTTTAATGTTTACTTGAAAATCTATGGTCTAATGTTCTTTGTATGTCTAAAAATGTTGAAATTGTTCGGTAAGTAACCGTGTAAAATTCAGTGATATTTGTTACCTATTGTGAACGTGCTTAACTGTATTCTGTATTTCACGCCGAAAACCAAAACAATTAGCCCTATGTAAACAATAAAATATTATTTGAAGTTGAAGTTAAACTCCATGTCTAATAGTTTTACCTCTGCTACTTTCTTTAATCTCTTTCTCTCTTGTTTATAGATTTTTAGCAGCCTTGTTCTATTGTTCTAGATTCAAACTGCTTGAGTCGGGTGGTTGTGTAAAATCTGATTAAACAGGATACCTAAAAACATTAGGTAAAAAGGTTATCCGGTTTATTAGCTTCTTCTCTTGAGCTGTATTTGGTGGCACAAAAGGCTCCCTTTCTTGATGAAAGGCAAATCGGTTTAAATTAAAAGTTGTACTTGGACTACTCTTTTCAAAGTGGGTTCTTGATCAATGTTTACAATGGTGAAGAATTGGCGTCCGAAAACAATCTATATTGCAGAACCTTTGATACTGAGAAACGCTTTATTTATCTCTAAGATGAATCTGGGTTCCTTGGTAAGTATTTAGGACGGTGTAGTGCATACATAAAGCCAATGAGTCTAATTGCAATTTTTTGGGTTAAAAATATCAACAAATAAAAAGTTTTAAAAACACAGAACGTTCAAGACTATATCGAGATTAAATTACTTTAATACTGTAGTAGAATACCTTGACAATTAATTATACAGAAAAGATGACCAGGCAAGAGCATTATTAACAGAAAGACCGGCTCTTTGGCTTAGCAGTAAGACACTCGCTCAGAGATCGGGGGGTAATTGGTTCGATCCCCGGCCGAGTCAAACCAAGGACTTTAAAATTGGTATTAGCAACTGACCCGCCTAGTGTCTGGCATTATGGATTTAGTGTTAAATCTGGTTGTTCCGGTGTTAGGATAATGTGACTGAGTGTGGTGTATACAAGCGCTCCTTACATCACAGTGTGGCAGCACGCTCCAATTGTCCACAGCTCCGTCTGTGATATAACCTTGTAGTTGAAAAGACAACCAACCAACCTATTAACAGAAAGGCTACACGGCAAGAGGGATCATGGCAGACTCATGGTCTCATTATCTCTTAAGTCTGAAAAACTGGGCAACTGGGGATGCATCGAGCAAGTCCTACTTTCTTAGAAGAGAAGAAAGAAGAGAAGATCGCAAGCTCATGGTTGCCTATTGCTGCAACAAACTTGGCACCTAACAAAGAAAAATACTGTGTCTCGATTGTCAACAAACCTGCAACAAACCTGCAATAAACCTGCAACAAACATGCAGGAAGCCTAGCACCAAGCAAAGAAAAAATAACGAGTCTCGATTGTCAGATAACGACCCAAAACATGAGAACATCCACTTTGCAAGGCAAAAAAGGCGTTTCGACTAACTGCATCGCTCATTAATTCGTCAAAACCTTTTTGTTTAAAAAAAAGAAACACGGGGCACGTAGACCTTACCCAATCACCCAAACATTAACAATT
>BMAT01001094.1:214781-226918 GCA_019649035.1 Elysia marginata | reverse complement strand
ACTTTTAAGATATAGATGATTCTAATTTCTTTATAATGAATCAAGAGCAGCTCAGCTTACTGATCTAAATTAATCTGGGTTAAAAAGAGTTGATTTGCTTTGTTCCAGTGGTGGCCTTCCATTAGCCTTGGTTTTTCTGGCCCTCTCTTTTGTTAGCGTGCTGCGTGTAGAGCAAATTTTGCACGTGGGTGGCGTCACTGGCGTGGCCAACTGCCCATCCTTGCTATAGATCTAATTGCTAGAGGGTCGGGAGGGTAGTGGGTGGGTGCAAGTATCTCTGCGCGAAGCCACAAACACAAGGCATTGGCACTTGGGAGTTATCAAGGCCCTAGGCCTACTGTGATGAGACACCAATGCTGCCCTGCCTGCCAGTGCTAGCCTAGGCTAGATCTGAAAATCAAGTCAAAAGCAAGTCTCCCGACTTGCTTGTCGAAACCCAGTTATTTAAATTTCGTTTCGAAACTAGATATCCAAATTTTGAACTTGCTTTATGCCCCCCACTACTTATTTCAAATTGAATTGAAGTTTGAAACTTCCCACTGTATCCATCCTATATAAATGTACATACTGTCAAGTCAAATCTCAGATGATTTCAAATTATATTTTGTTCGCGTGGGATTAAAAAAGTACAGACTAGACAGTTTATATTTAATAAGTGGACTTATCAATGTGCAGTTCAGTGTATCAAATTCTAAACAGGTTTTACACATTTTTGTTAGATTCGTTTTCCACTGTAGAACATCACCAAATAATGACCCTTGCTTACTTTTATATGTAAGAACTTAGTTGCAAACTCTTGCTGCTACTAAATCATTATATAATTCTTATTTTATTTCTTTCATTAGAAAACAACAAAGATATGTTAAAATATTTACCATAAGGACCCTGGTTGAAAGGATATGTTTCCTGTGAAGAAGAATATCAAAAAAGGTGAATATTAGTCAGAACTACAGGCATAACGATCAACGATGTTTTAGTAGTAGATTCAACTCATTTAAATTAGAAAAAAGAATAATTTCTACGACTATGGGTTTTCCACCTTTATACCAAAATGAATGAAATACCATGATGTACTTTAAATGATAGCATTACTGTTAGACAATTTTTAAGGTTTGGAAGCTGAGAAGAGCGTAGGAAGGTTTAGTTTTGAGTATATCAGACTTTCAGAGGCTTAAATCATGAGCATTGCACTAACAACACAAATAGGTCTAAAACTATAGACAGCAGAACTAGAAGCCTTATATCTTGAGCGTTACAACACAAAAACGTCTAAAACTGTAGACAGTAGAGGTAGTTTCACTATTACCATACTGATTGTGTTCTCAACAAACACAGTGTAATATTTTTTTACACGAGTTCACTATTACGATAATCATTGTGTTCTTAACAAACACTGTGTAACACAAGCGCCACGGAATCACATGTCACTTCCGGTTGCAACTTCTTTTCATAGCTAGGATTATCTTGATGCCTTTTTCTCTTTATTATTCTTTTCTTTTGCATCTTTTGACACACGAAAGTAATGAATTAAGTAATGTATTGCGTGTGTTACAAAAGTACTTGTAACAAAAATCAGGAAAAAAATCTTTTTTTGATTGTTTTTTTTTCTTTTAATTCTCAATGTACACTGATGTGGTTATTAGGATTGGTAGTAAGGCAATTCTACCATCTCTGATTGACTTTGGGTCTCTATCTGCTGGTAGTAAGGCAAATATCATACTAGGATTTTCTACCATCTCTGATTGACTTTGGGTCTCTACCTGTTGGTAGTAAGGCAAATATCATACTAGGATTTTCTACCACTAGGATTTTCTACCATCTCTGATAGACTTTGGGTCTCAACCTGTTGGTAGTAACGCAAATATCATACTAGGATTTTCTACCATCTCTGATTGACTTTGGGTCTCTATCTGCTGGTAGTAAGGCAAATATCATACTAGGATTTTCTACCATCTCTGATAGACTTTGGGCCTCTACCTGTTGGTAGTACTAGTAAGGCAAATATCATACTGCCATCTCTGATTGACTTTGGGTCTCTACCTGCTGATTGTAAGGCAAATATCACACTAGGATTTCCTACCATCTCTGATTGACTTTGGGCCTCTACCTGATGGGTTGAATTTTCTTGATTCGACCTGAGACTCGTGTGACTCTCAGTCTGACCACTACTTATGCGCAGTCTCTGCAGGCCTGAGCGTGTGTCTGTACTAGAAGTACAAGGTCGCGACGGCACTTCACTGGGTGAGGCAACAACTTCCTGATGGCTGCTGTGTCTTTTGTGGCCGGTCCCCGCAGTAACGGGTTCACTTCCTTCCAACTGCGCATTTGATGATGAATTTAGGGCAGTTTGTGGGACGTGATTGATTGTTCCATCAACGTTACTAGAAGTGTGGGGAAAACAATCCACTTGTTGCGTTACTTGTGCAGCCTGCGTTACCTGTGCAGCATCTTGGGTTAGAGGTAAACTTTTTCTCTTACGCTCAATCCTTGCTGGAGAACTGCTGGTTGCGTCTACATTTTTAGCCAATGAAAAACCTTCAAAAAAAGAGAAAAGCAAATAAGTTTGCTACAAATAAAACAGGGTAAATAATCATAATAGGCTGGGTTTTAAAAAATAAAGCAATGCAAAAATACATTAATAGCATCTGTTTTAAAATACGAAGCAAGGCAAATTTATAACAATAGCTTCTGTTAACAAGGGCGCATGACAATTGACACATTTCAATGAAAGTGAAACTCACGAAAACTTTATAAAATTTTCAGGTACCATGAGTAATTAAAAAAACATGATTTGGATCTCAATAATTGCAGGTCTAAAGGGTTTCAGAGAATCATAAATATTCCTAAAGACCCTAAAAAACTTGTTTGATAGTGTTACAATATCTAATAAAGTTCTATGAGCACAACAAATGTCCAGAAAAAGGTAAAAAACCAACGGACTATTGTTATGTTATCATAAATGTTTGTTTCATAGTTCTAGTACAATAACCACACATGGCTCATAAGCTTGTAAATACAACCCTGAATATTTTCAATAATTTAAAATAATGTCTAATTACATACATGTCTCGCATTCTGCCCAAATGAGTCGTAAGTCAAAAGGCTTAGTTTGGAGCTATAAGCTTTTAAAGTTTAGTGGGTGTTCAGAAGTCAAAATTTGATTAGGTTAGATATTGATGCTATAACCATTTCTCAACAGTTTTCACACCTGATTGATGTTCAAATTTCATTTTTAGGTATTTAATTTTAATTGGTATGATTGCTAAGGCCTCAATACCTTTATAGTTGTCTAAACTTTAAATGCTCTTTTCTCCCCTTTCTGAAATTTCACAAGCCCTAACCCTGTCAACTTCAAACGGCTATAACACTAAACAGAAGCATGATGGAGCTTTTTCGTTTGTTGTATTTGAAAACAGAGAGAAGAAGTTTTTCTGTGATACCAACTACCTTCCAATTTCGATTTAAGACTCATTTGGACTGGTTGCAAGACATATGTTTTTCTTAAATTGTTGACAGAAGTGTAAAGGCTAAATTATTTCATACATCAAACATCATGCATGCTAAATTGCAACTATAGAGTGTTTTCTGTTTTCATAAATTTGAAGATCTACAAGCTCTTCTATAAATGTTCAACCAGTCATTAGTTACATATTACGAGGATAAAAATTTTCAATCAATCTTACGTTTTTGGACACATTCAGGAATCAGCAAATAGCTTCCCAGGGAAATGTCAGCTAACCCAGATTTAACAGCATCAAAAACATAGCTTGACTTGAACACGGCCAGATGCTGCTTTAAATAAGCTTGACTCGTCAAAAACCTGCGGAAACGCAAGAGAACACAAAGTTGTACTTTGTACTTTCGTTAGCTGTCTTTTAGGTCTAGGCCTCTTCGCAATATACAGGCTCTGTATCGTGTATGCCATTTCAGCAAATTCCACAAGTTTGGTCTTTTTAACAGACCGATCAGAATAAAAAGCATAATTGACTTACTTAACCATAACTCACCAGTCGGTTTCGCTCCTATTTTTAATTCTATATAAAATTGGTTATGTTGTTTCCGCTCTGACCATTACATGTCTATTTTTCTAGGAGCACTTTGCCAAAAGACATATTAACCTCCTTTGCCCTTTGAACGCACACGGCATATAACAGTGTAAGCCCTTTTAAACCAAAAGTGTATAAATCAAAATATATGGCTATATCAAAAAGGTTTTTGATGTGAAACGATTTTTTATCGGATTGCAACTACCCTGGATGAACCTAAAATCAGAAATATACAACAAATACAGTTGGGATTTCTAAAATCAAAGTCTGACAATTCAAAATTCTCATAATTCGAATTTTTTTAGAAGTGAAATTCTCTTTTGCTGTTTGGCTTTGTCATAATTTGGATTTTCCACTTCCGACTCATTTTTTCACATAATCAGTAATAGAGAACTTCACATTGTCTGTATTAGAGAAC
The DNA here is from genome assembly GCA_019649035.1 of Elysia marginata. Lineage (NCBI taxonomy): Eukaryota > Metazoa > Mollusca > Gastropoda > Plakobranchidae > Elysia > Elysia marginata. The sequence goes on along the minus strand of BMAT01001094.1, from coordinate 222,454 downwards.
TTCACATTATCAGTAATAGAGAACTTCACATTGTCTGTATTAGAGAACTTCACGTTGTCAGTAATAGAGAACTTCACATTGTCAGTAATAAAGAACTTCACATTGTCAGTAATAGTGAACTTCACATTGTCAGTAATAAAGAACTTCACATTGTTAGTAATAGAGAACTTCACATTGTCTGTATTAGAGAACTTCACATTGTCAGTAATAGAGAACTTCACATTGTCAGTATTACAGAACTTCACATTATCAGTAATAGAGAACTTCACATTATCAGTAATAGGGGATTTTAGTTTATATGCGGAACTGGAACTCATTTAAAATATATATAAAAACAGAAAGTTCCAGCTGGGTGGTTCAACTTTCCATCACTGTCCAATGCTGCTAGGCATACAGCTAGATCTCTACTACAGTGTGATTATAGCTTAGCCCTACACCTAAAATGGGGGGAATTCTAGTTTTAAAGCACAAAAAAGTATGTGCACTTTAGACTTGGTGCTACATTGTACAATTTTACAAGCCTACTGAACATCCTTTCTCTCCGTTTTATTTTGCTGGACAAACGTTTGATTCTCTTACGACTTTTTTGCAGCTCTGAGAACTGTTTTAACTTTTCACGTAATCTTCTTATTTTAACATAGCGTTTTCGTTATAAATTAGATTGAAAACATCTAGTCTAGTATCACAACTAGATCTATATGTAGCACAACAAAACACACCCCTCCCAACGGCTGTGTTCTGTTACAGCCTTCTCCTGGCTGGCGGCTGCCTGAGGGTTCAGCTGAGTAGAGCATGGAAGTGTTTTGCAGGGATTTTCATTGGCTGGAAATGCGTGTGTTGGTTGTGACAAGTGGCAGGTCCGTTGTACTAGTCGACTTGTCTGTTTTTATTGGTCATGTTAAACTGGGTTTTTTCCATACCAAAAGAAACATGTAAATAACAAATAAGAATTTGGCTCAATATCATTCTGTTTTTCTACAATGACACCTTAAGATTTTTCTATTATACATCTAGGGTCATGATCGGGTATAGTTTTCATAACCTACATCTTCTAAGTAGTCGCCTTACAAAAGCCATTTGCTCTCTACCTCACCTTTTTCCAATGACACCAACAAAAAAAATTGATAACTGCAGCTTTTGTTTTTTTTTAATGAGAAATAAAGATTTGTTTTGAAATCTATTGCCCACAATCAAAATAAAACTTAGACGCGGAATAGGCCTAGATCTAGATTCTAGGTCTATAATCAAGACTTTTAGATCTTGATTCATCATACCTATAACACTTACCAATGTTATTTATATTTAACTCTTTTTTTTTTACTTTAGCTATTTCTTCCATACTCTAAGGTGTAGCCTAAGCTAAATCTAAATCATATCTAGATAAATTTTAAACCAAAAACTGGGCCTAGATGATAACAAGATTTCTAATCTAGAAGGCTAATCACCGTGGCTTTGTATACATACACTCCATGATTTAAACAATGACTTAACAAAGTTAAATATATCTAGATTGAAACAAAGCCAAATATGTATATCTTCAACTGCCTTGTACAGAACAGTGATGACAGAGACATTGAAACACCTCAGGCTAATTCAAATTCAAATTACTCATGATAAGCCTTGAGAAAAAATAAACACCTTAAGATTCATGTAATAGAGAAATTCACATTGTCAGTAATAGAGAACTTCACATGTCTTTCTATCATAAAATGCACAAGGCCGCATTGCCTACACAGTCAGGACAGCCGACCTACCCAACGGGAGGGAAGAAACACAACTCCTGCAAGCAAATTAGAGTTGCGCCCCTCTTTCACTAAAATCCCCTATAGAGAACTTCATATTGTCAGTAATAGAGTGTGTACACATTAGAAAAGAAAAATAATGGGTAATCTGAATTATGAATAAGTTCCGCCTCAGCAAATATTTAAATAAAAAAGGTTTGAACTGTGTTGACTCGGTCTATGATGGAATGTAACTGAACAAAGCTTTTACTTTGCATGCCTGATAATTCCGCATTCAAGGGCCCAGGATTTTCATGTCAAATTATAAAGAAGAAGAAACAAAAGTGTCTTTATTTGTCACATTCCAAAGTCAAACTTTATACTGTTTATAACCTTCGGGGAAGCAACTTGTTTGGCAGAAAACCCTTTGGAAACCGCACAGCCACACTCAGTGGTGGTAGAGAAGGTCTATTATGGAAGGAAGGGTGAAAGAGCAAGAACCATCACTTTCTTCCCATAGTAAAGGTGGAATTGATCTTTAGCAGAAAAGAAACTAAGTTTACAAATTCTTGTACAATTTACCCTTTAGTGTCCTCATAGTCCCAGTCCTCACTGAAGAGAAACTGAGCGATGTCAGAGTAGTCTAGCTTGCCACCGTGTTCAACTGGTGAGGAAATGTTGCACAAATGTACATTATACAGGAAATCAAAAGATTTTGCAAGGATCACTAGAAAAGGGTTGACAAAAAACTTCCGTTAACAGCTTTAAAAACAGAGGTTACTATAATAATAATTTTGAATTAGTGCAGTAAGCAAAATTATTTAATTTAAAAGTATAAGAAAACTAAAATTCAACTAGAACTTGTAGAAGATAACTTAATTTTTTTCATGTGAACTTAATAAAATAAAAGATCTTATCAGTTAAACAAACTGTTGAAATCATCATCTAACACCATCAATATTTAAACAGAGAAATAAACTGGTTCCCCTTGAGTAAGATGTAGATTTCTAACTCCAAAGCTCAGAATACAGAACTTTTTTATATCTCTAGATTTGTCATGATCAGGTTTCCAGAGTGATAAGAACAGTGAAAAATACTATAGTGGTTATTGTAATCTAGACCTAGATTGTAGGGTAAGTTTCTTACTTTTAAGTTTTATAAACAATTTGACATCTAGAACTTAAAAACTATCTAGCTAAATAAAAAGTTTATCTTCAAAATAAATCTGTCGTATAAATTTTAAAAGATTGTAATATTTGTGTTCATAAGAATTAGATAGTGGAGAGACCCCGCAAAGTCCCGCCACTCTTGTTGAAATCTCATTCCCTATAGGCCAGCAAGGGACAATCACAATCATCACAAATGAGCTGATGGGGGAATACACCATACCACTACCAACTGAGTCCTGTTACTAAACCTAATTTAGGAACCTCACAAATACGCAGAGTGGAGGACATGAGAAAAATGTGTCTTTCAGATAGATCAAAAGTATCACTATCAGTATCAATTTGAGTTTGACAGCAGAGGGCCGTTGCATTGCGCGGGCGCTCGCGAAGAGCAAGCAAACGGTTCGCCGCGAGCGCTCTCCTCCCTATGCAACGCTATTTTCAGCGAGCGCTTTTTAAAATGGCGGCCACCTATTTAAAGATAGCCGCCATCTTTTTAAAATGGCGGCCACCTATTTAAAGATAGCCGCCATCTTGTTCAAAATGGCGGCCACCTATTTAAAGATAGCCGCCATCTTTTTTGAAATGGCGACCACCCCTTTTGAAATGGAACCAAGTAACATTCCTAACAAAATAATTAGGCCCAATCAATAAAAGACTGCTTCTTTTTGAAAACTTGTTCATTAAGCTGCTTTGGATACAAAAATTTAATGATAGTAAAAATTGGCGAAATGTCTCCTAAGCCTAGAGGACTACTTTCGATCTTGACATTTCGAAAGGAAGTGGCGCCATGAAAATTCAGCCAATCAGCGTTGTTTAGTTCGCCGCGCACTACCTCCGAAGGTTGCACGCGAGCGCTCGCGAGCGCTCTCGACGAACGGTGACAAATTTAGCGTTGCATAAGGCGAACGGAAAACGGTTTGCAAACGTTCGCACTATGCAACGGCCCTCTGGTAATAGGCCTAGTTCAATTATGCTTGGAATAATGAGATGAAAGGTGATTGACTTTTTATGTAGGCCTACAAGATCTGTGTCTACTTCTTTAATCTTTTTAAATTTTATGTTGAGTTTTTTATAGCCTAACAGGCTAACTGTACAAGATGTTCACAATATTACTGAGATATTTGGGTTTATGCAATTTCTAAAATAAAAATAAATCATATGGCCCAAAAAGCGCAAACATGGTTTTTTTAAATCTTTCTTCATACCCATTTTATAAGTCTCGTGACTCTCATTGACATAACTGACCTAAATAAATGTCAAATTGCTGCTCAAAGGATTTCCACACAGTGGTGCCACCCCAGCTAAGTAGCTAGATCTACGCCTAAACTCCATTAGTTACAAACTCTTTCCGATTTAAATATATTTAGGTCCTGTGCAGTGAGATGCATTATTTTGAATTATAATAAACATTAATGACAAAATGGTTACATACAGTAACCAGTGAGGAAATCCTGCATAAATTGCATCCAGATTAGATCTAGATTGAGACAGTGTCAGAAAAAAGTGACCGACTATTTAACACTATTTGCCTTAACAAATTCGAATTTTGAACTCAGTTTACAAGCAAAGACGAAAAATAAATCTGGTGTGACAACATTTAACACCGGGTTTAGATCTAGGTTTATTCTAGATTGTAAGTTGGACCTCTACTAGGCTCTACATTAAATTTGCGTTAAAAAGGAAAACATTTAGTTACCCCATAATGTGGACGTTTCTACAGCACAGCTGTCAGAAAACCATGCAGTCTTGTTTGAAAACATTATGATTAGGCCTTGTAATTATACTAATGTATTGACTATATTTTTCTTTCCGACGGGTTTAATTTATTGTGTTCTGAAACAAAACATAATGCATTTGACTTTGACACCAGGGCCTCTGATTGTTTCGATGAAACTAACTCAGTAACTGTTCAACTCAGTGATACACTGGTTCAACTCGTAAATGCCGCCATTTTGTACAGTCACATGACAGGCATTATCTATTTTCGGTTTAGGTCAGAGAGGCAAATAATAATAATAATAATAATAATAATAATAATAATAATATAAATAATAATAGTGATAATAATAATAATCTTCTTCTTATTTGAGTTCTCCAAATGTTTAGTTTTTTAAGGATGTATACCCGTCAGTTCCAGGAAGTTACATGTAGGCCTTTTTTTTTTTTAGTTCTAGTATGAGTGGGCAAAATAGTTTGGTGCTAAGCTCTGCAGTGGGTTCCCAAATTTTTCTCTGATTTCTTTATACAGCAAGCATTCCTGGTAGAGATAAGTAAAGTTGTCTCTGCAGAGTGTCCGCACTTGCACATTTCTGATTCACCTATTCTAAAAGTTTTGAACATGTGTTTTGCTAATTTGTTATGACCAGTTCTTAATCTAAAGAGGGGTGTTTGTTCCTTTCTGTCGAGTTTGTAAATGTAAACCTTTTTGTTAAAATCCTCATGGCTCTTTTTCCATCTTTCTCCTGCGGCCACCTTGATCATTGTTTTTGCTTCTTGATACGTGAGTGTTGTTTCTTCCTGATCCAACCCTGAGCCAAGTTTGGCAAGGTTGTCTGCCCTTTCATTGCCCTCGATGTTGCTGTGTCCAGGTATCCACTGAAGGGTGAGTTCTCCTACCCTGGCCATCAACATGATCAAGTCCAGCAGTTTTTTTTTCTTACGGTGTCTAGCTCAGTGTCTTTGGTGTTTTTTTTCTTACGGTGTCTAGCTCAGTGTCTTTGGTGGTTTTTTTTTCTACGGTGTCTAGCTCAGTGTCTTTGGTGTTTTTTTCTTACGGTGTCTAGCTCAGTGTATTTGGTGTTTTTTTTCTTACGGTGTCTAGCCCAGTGTCTTTGGTGTTTTCTAAAGTTTGTAGTACGGACCTGGCGTCACTGAGTATTACTACTTTTGATGTTTTGGAGATTTTGTTATTGACCATGTTTAGGGCTTCCTTGGTGGCTTCTGTTTCTGCCTTGTAGTAGGTGCACCTCATTCCGCAGGCGAAAGACCTTTCTACTATTCTAGTGTAGTTCCATCTAGTAGAGTAGCATAAACTTCACCACCTTCATTTCTCACAGCATCAGTGGCAGAACCGTCAGTGTAGATTCTTATCCATTCCTTGATTGGGAATTTCGTGTCTAGGTGTTTATTTGTGAAAACCATAATTTCTTGCTCTGAAAGTTGTGCCTTAGGGCCAATATTCTCTATCTCTTTTACAATCTTTGGAAGCGTATGCATGTCGTATGGAGGAACAGAGCTGTAATGTAATACAGTTTCCAGTGAACCCAGTCCTGTAAGTTCTTCAATCTTAGATTCCAGAATTCTGGAATACTTACAAAAGCTGTCCCTCTTCAGTCTTCCCTTGTTGTTGTCTTTTAGCCTTCTGTTTAAAACGCAATTCGGCATTGCCTTGTACTTTTGGCGCTGTGTCAGAATTTTTGTCTCTCTTCTTTCCTCTAGAGACTAGAGCCTGTAGTCCAGTGATTGTTTCCATTTTCAGAATTGGTGTTGATTTTGATCCGCCGGTTATTATTCTGAGGCTTTGGTTTTGAAACTTTTCCACCTTCTGTTGATTGCTTTTAGCCGTTACAGTATTCCATGCTGAGGAACCGTATTCTAGGATTGGGCGGACATATCCTGTGTATACTGTCTTTAATACCTTCATGTCTGCTCCTCATTGGGTTCCAGCAAACCTCCTTAATAATCCTGTACGAAGTATTCCCCTTTCTTGGCATTTGTCGGTTTGGGCCTTCCAAGTTAGTCTTTTGTCAAACGTTACTCTAAGGTAGGTTGGAGATGGCTCTTCTCGCAGCGGTTGTTCTCCAATCTTAAGGCGTAGGCTTACTGTTTGAAATTTGTTTGATAATGTGATAGTTGTGAAGGTGGTTTTCTCAGGGTTTTTTTTTTCATCAGCCATTTTTTCCTGTCCACATTCTTAGGGCATCCAGTGCCAGTTGTAGACGCGCCTGTGTAGTTCCAGTGTATTCCTCTGTTTTCCATATGGCCATATCGTCTGCGTACATTGCGCCATAGACACCCTTGGGAAGCATGGTCTGAATATCATTCATGAACATAGAGAAGAGCGTTGGGGACAAGATACCACCTTCTGGGACTCCATGTTTCATGTTTTGGGTTCTACTTTTGAAATTTGAGGCGATGACCTCACGGGTTAGAATAAGTTCACGTGTACCAGGATCAAATGTGTTACCACGTAGAGCAGACAAGAAGTAACAAGAGAAAGGGGTACCGGACCGGAAGAGGTCAAAAGGTGAAAACAGAAGGAGGAAAATAAAAATTGGTCTAATCCTTTCATTTTTTTGTGTAAATATCAAGCCATACCTATATTTTTCAAAATGACAACTCTGAAGATAGTTAAGATAGTCAGTTTTAAGATATTTTGATTTTTCAAGTACAATTGAACTCGTGTTATTTGTGACATGTGACGCAAGAGGTGTCTCATTTCTTGGTCAAGGCATCATATTAAAACTAAATTCAAGTTGTCTTTTGCTTCATTAAGCCATACAAAGGAAAAAAAAGTAATACCTAATGTAGTTTGAAGAAGGAATCTGAGGAAATCATGGTGTGTTTTGCGTCACGTGTCACAAATAACATTTTTAAATTCCATAAGTTTTTTGTAGAGAATCTACATACTTCTTTGCAACAAATTAACATTTTGTTTGTTATAAATATGTTATTTTAAGATTATATAATTTAAAAAAGCCGAAAAATGGCAAGTTTTTTAAGAATTAAACACACGTAAGGTGTTATTTGTGACCCCGTCTTGGTGACACAAAAACAGACATAC
>BMAT01001094.1:199532-210905 GCA_019649035.1 Elysia marginata | reverse complement strand
GAGAGAGAGAGAGAGAGGGGTAGAGAGAGAGTAAATGCCTTTTCAGGTAAAATCATAGTTTTCTTATAAAGTAATCATTTAAAAGTAGAGACAGTTCAATTCAAGTTCAAATATCAAGGAATTGACAACGTGCGCAAGTAACCTGGTCATATACGGGGATACGTCGTATCTCCGTTGTAGCTTGTTCTCGCAGTGAGTACTGAAATATTTTGGCAAATACTGAAATGGAGGTCTTTAAACGCGGGAGCTTGGTTTGCAGCTCTGATAATAACGTTGCTAATCAGTGTTAAATGTGAAATTAGAGAGCCAGAGCATATTGTGTGAGCCCACCACAGTTTCACGTTCAGTCATAGTATGTGTGCCGTGTATTACCTACACACCTGTTTGATTTATGCCGTTAATACAACTATGGTGACATTGATCGGGAATGGCAAGTCTTTCCAGCCTAATGCGCACGTATGCACCCTAAGGGGAAAATATCCACAAAATAATTAAAAAATATTTTTTAGCAGAAAGGAAACTCTCTAAGGTAATTAATCCAAGGGAAATAACACCCAAAAAACTAAGTTGCTCCAAAAAACTATGAGGTGTGTACCTTTGACCATAATTTTTCAAAATAAATTTTTTTAGAAATTTTTACAGATTTATCTCCCTGGCTTTAGGTTGGATTTGGGACGCAAATTATCGTTCCTTTTCGAAATTTCCTCTGTGAGTCTTATTGCTTGCATGCAAGAACGATAAATTTGCCCTCTATTCTCGTTCTCTGTATTAGTCCTCGGGACGTTTACATTTTGATAGCTATTAACTCTTGGTCTAGTTACCATTGAGCAGGTTTTTATGTTTGAGTTGCAATCATAGAGTTTTAGTCTTTTGTTGTTTTTTTTTCTTTTGTTTCAGCTTAAATTTGAGATCAATGTCGAGGGAGTATTTTAATAGGTTTCCTTTAGCATACGATTGAGATCAATGTTGTGAACTTAGTTCGCTTATGTGTGATGTAAATATCCGGCCAGAATCATTAGGCCTACGCCATGTGGTGAATGATTGGGTTTACAGTGACCAGAGTCTATGTCAGCGCCAGTTCGATCGGCCCTATCGCGCTTTCGTTAGTTTATTTTGAATGAGAGATTTTACACGAACGAAGTAAGATTGGTACACTGCAAGTCCATGTAGAATTAGGTTTAATGTTTAGTTACGTCGTGTAGGCTTACTCGTGGTATTATTGGGATGAATTTGAATGCTTCTTAATGATAAAATTGCTGCTCTCGTTATACTCGCGTTTGTTTAATGATCGTAACGTAAATTTCACACTGACTAAACCTAAACTTACCGGTCTCCTGTGTGCTGCATTTAAGATAAAATGTTGAGATAACTTTTTTTTTGGCGAGGGATAACTATTACTATCACTGTTATCATTATTATTTAAGAGGAACTAGTCTATGACCGTTTGTAATCGATGAAAGGCTTTACTAGGCAAATTTTTTTTTCACGCAAAAATAATATGCTGTATTTTTGGCAATATTTTTCTTTTGTATAAACCACAAAACGTGTTCTGATAACATATTTTGTGTTAACTAATCTATATTTTGATTTTCAAGATCATTAAAACTTGAGTAGGATTTAAGCTCTTTTCACGTTTATTCTACATTTTACGATTCAACAATACATGTTTCAGGAGTTTTACAGCGCATAAATTGTTTAAAGCGCCCATTTTCGTGTCACAAATAGATAAAATAATTTCTCTCACATTAGGTTGAAAGTCACATTTTTGTGGAGCTGCCGAAATAGACAAAAATATTTGTATCATAGCATGTAGGCTAACGCCTTTGTTCAATTTAGAAGTGACTGGCTGTGCAAAATTTTAAATAAATCCGAGGAGAAGCATAAAAAGTTCATGTAGGAAAACGCACCTCTTTGCTTGAAATGGGTTATTGAACTTACGGCGGTGGTTGTTAGCAATCGTGCAAGCATAATTATTCAATGCAATGAAAAAAATATCCATGCAGGCCTACTTATTATCCAACATGGGTGCCTCTGTTATGCCAATAATTCACGCTTCGCAAAGAAGCGATGGAGGTTATCATAAGTAACTAGATCTTGTAGCTCCTCTGAGAATCCAACATAATTATATTTCAAGGCCAGAATAATCGAGAAATTCTGTAAATAATAATAAAAAAAATCACCATCTGAAGACATTTCACGAGAGAGGAGTGAAAAGGGCTTTGAAATTTAATTTAAAAAAATTAACTCAACAAAAAAACTGATTTGGCCAGTATGGGGGTCGAACCCATGACATTCGCGTTATTAGCACGACGCTCTAACCAACTGAGCTAACCGGCCACCTTTGTAAGGCTGTATCAATATTTATTATATTTTATATTAATTTTAGGATTTCATTATTGATTGAAAGAAAAAAACGAATTTTCTTAATATCAACATGGTAATCAGCGATTGACTAGGTTTTAAATAAGACCACCTTTCTAATTTCTTATAAAATTATTTGCACTATTTTCCAAAAACCCAACCGGAAACACGTGGTTTAAAAGGTGGTCATTTAATTAAGTATGTCATTTTTAGCTTATCTTAACTTACAAAGCACATACGATATCTTTACGGTTTTTTAACTTTTCCTTTTTTCGAGGTTTTAATCCCTATGATTCATTAAGAAATTAATCAAATGTCTCCGATAGTGTTACGAAGGCTACCAAATTATTTGCCTTTTAATTATCTTTACAATTATTTTGAAAAACTGTTGCAACACGATTATTTTAATTTCTAGGAGTCGTCCACTTATCAAAGTTTGTAACATTCTTTACTTTCACTTTCATTCCCCCTGCCCAATGCCCACTAAGCAAACAATCTGTTGCAGAAGCGCATGCTTTTCCTCAAAATCTAACCCTCTCTCTTTCGTAGATCTCATCTAGATCTTTGCTTAGAGGAGAGAGTCTTCACTTTATAAGCTTAATCTGTGTTTTGGGCCATAAATTACTTTACATTTCAAAGAAACCCTGAAGCCTTAAAATGTCTGGAGAATTGGGTAAGTTCTTGGATTTGGGTCATCCATAATATCATGACATTGTGACGATTGTCAATCGCCTGTCCGACACTCCAATCTAGAATCTAGATAATACTTTATTAAAAGATCTAATCTAAATCGAGGGCTCTCCGAACTTAAGATCTAGATCTAGATATCTAGCTCTAGGTTAAATAGTATCAAGATATCTTTTTATGTAAACTTAACCTCAATGTGAGTATCTGACTAGCTACAAAACTCATGCTTATAGGATAGGGCCTATATAATATATTCATATATGTTTCAGTAGGGCCTGCAATCGAAGCCTAAGGAAATTTGATTGATCTAAGATCTAGATCTACACTTGAAAAAGTTGAACGATTGCGATCCCACAAGACTTTGCCAAATTGATAGATTCTACTCTAGAATCTGGGGAATCACTTCCATACCGACGCGCCACTTTGAAATTAATTTAAAGCACTAGATAAACTTGTTACCTGCTACAATATGACTAATCCAATGTTAATGGATGAATATTCACTGGACATTGGTCTAGTGCGTTGTATTTTTATATAAATGGAATTTTCTTTCACCACTCGGGACAACGCAAGTGTATATGTGACGCCATTTTGTAAACAGACTTCCTTCATTTCATTACTTTTACTGGCGCGTCGGTATGGAAGTCTTTCCGAATCTGGAACTTGTTTCTCCTCATGGGTAAGAAATCTAGATCTAGATCTAGAATCATTTTCCCAATTCTAGAAGTGTCAAATATTTTAAATTCGACAATTAAGTATAAGACTAAGAGCTAAAACAACAGGGTTGGGAACAAACGAAAAAGCGCTGAAATCTAGATATGTAGATCAAGGCATTTTTCTCTCTCTCCTGATCTAGATCTAGATCTAAATCCAAACTTAGTCCTTCCTACTTTTCACAGTTTTTCTCTCTCCATCTCCCTTTCTCTTTCTCTCTCTCAAGACTCTTTCCATCTCTTTTGCTCTCTTTCTATATCTTGATATGGTTTAGATCTATGACCAATGCCTTGCTTCTTATTGTCTAATTCGCTCTGGTCTAGATCTAGACATTATTCAGTCAAATATATGGGCTTCGGGCCTATTTTTCAAGTGTCCAAGAAAGATATCCAATCATTTCTGTGCAGTCGAATGATATTCCAAAATATGTAAGGAACCTAATCAGCAAGTAAATGCACAAAATAAGTAAAACGAGACAAATCACCATATGACATAGCCCGACCTGTTTACCGTAGCTCTTTGTCATTGGGAGATCGAGTTTGTCAATTACAATGCTCATAAACGGTATGATTTTTGTGAACCTGCGTTCATGGAGATCGATATCTAAATGAAGCTTGTGCTTCCCCAATTATTTATCGGGCACTCTCTATCATTTATTATGGAATTAAACCAGATTAACTGCTAAAATTGTGGTAGTTCTAAATACTATTATATTCAAACGTTTGCAAGGAAGAGTAGTTCTAGATCTATTTAGATTCACTTTTTTTTCACATCAGTAAATTATCAATTTTCACCGCTACAATGGGCTTCAAGACTAGAAAAAATGAAACTAGGCTAGATTATATCTAGATCTTTGCTACAAATTTTCTTAAACGATCTCTGATTCCGTCTGTTGTTTGGAAAATAGGTGAAGAATACATACCTCAAAATGGGCTTAGGTCAAGGCATTCCTGAAAAATTGAAGATAAAAATGATATGATGAGTATAATAATCTGTTTTGAAGTCTGACTGCATGCCAGTGTTGTACTTGTAGTGGATAGCGAAGTGACCTATCCAAGGGAAAGTGGGGTTTTAGACCCGAAGATGTTGACGTGAGGCTGGCCACAAGTCTGGAGAAAGAAAATGGTGCAATAAAGTCTCAAAAAAAGGACGACTGAAATTGTTCTAGAGTGCTGACCTGGCAAAGTCTGGAGGCACCACAATTGTCTTTTGTGACATCCCTGGATGTATTGTTTGCAATAATCATAATTGTTGTACGAGAATAATGGTGCATCATATTAAAATTGTTATTGTTACCTTGACTCTAGCATATATGGTGTTGATGCTTGTTGTGTAGATTCCACGGAAGTCTTCTATTTCAAACATCATTTAAATTTTTTTCATCAGCCCTTCTGAGTGTGTCAGATAAGACTGGCCTTGTGGAGTTTGCACGAAATTTGTCTACCCAAGGTTTTAAGCTGGTAGCGTCTGGCGGTACTGCTAAAGCTATTCGGGATGCAAACATTCCTGTCAGGTAGGCTTATCAAATGATTTTATTTTTATAGGGCTGCAATGATTTCATTTTTCTTGAGCATGTAATAATTTTTTTAATGCTCTGCTTTACTCAGTCTCATGGATGCTGAATCTCTCGTTTTTCTGGCTTTTTATTTGTTGGAATTTTTCTGGCCGAATTGTACATTAGGACTAGGAGTATGTTTTTATGATTTTAAAAATATTGTTCAAGATTTTCTATGCCAATCCTAATTTTCCAAATTTTTTGGAGAGGTGTTTATTCTGTCTTATAATAGAACTATGCTCTTGCCTCATGTGGTGAAACGAGCTTTGTTTTTCTCTAGTGATGTTGCAGATGTGACTGGAGCACCGGAGATGTTGGGTGGGAGAGTGAAGACCTTACACCCAGCTGTTCATGGAGGTTTGTGAGCTGATATCGTCTTCTTTATTTATGTACACCCCCTCTCCTCCTCCCCCTCCCCCCACAACATGCAACATAAGGCATCATAACTATCTTTTAACTTGGTTTCTATTTTGATGGTGTTTAAGACAATTAAGTTATTTTTTTTCTCAAGATGATCTGAGACACATTTTATGAGTACTTTTAAATGAAATTATATTTGGTGCCAAACAATTTTCTTTCATCATATTTATAAAATTGATCATAAAGTAGGAAAGCCTAGTACTAACTGTGTCATATGCTGGCAATCAAATTCTCCCAACTAGACTCTTGCATAGATTGTGTAACTGTATATTTTTGGCAATAAAAAGAAAAAGTTTTGGAAATTTAGCTTCTGGCAGACAAACTGTATTTTCAAACCCTTACATTTATTCATGAGTTAAGTAAGATTTTGAGTTGGTTTTTAAAATCATAATCTTTGACAGTTTGAGAAAGATGTGGTTGTAAGTGTGTTCACGTTGTATTCCTCAATACTTTTCCAGGAATCCTAGCCAAACTGTATGTGTTGGTTTTTAAGATTGTAATCTTTGAAAAAGATGTGGTTGTAAGTGTGTTCACTTTGTTTTCCTCAATACTTTTCCAGGAATCCTAGCCAGGCTGCAGGAATCTGACCAGACTGATTTAAAGAAACAAAATTATGAGATGATTCGGTAAGTTTGAAACTTAATTGCCTTTTTTTATTTAGCTTGTTGTGAACTTGTGCCTAGAGGATAAAAGTAAGGCCCAAGTTTTTCGTACAAGGAACACTTTATAAAGAACAAAAATCCATTAATGATTATATAATTTTGCTTCAAATTAGTGCAAAATTTTGACGTTCATTCTTTTCCTCTCTTGCCATCAGAAAGTTTATTTGCTATCCTCTAAATTCTAACTTTTAAATCAAGTTTTGACTGACTGCTTGTTTTGACAGGATTGTGGTGTGTAATTTGTATCCATTTGTGAAAACAGTGGCCGACCCTAGTGTGAAGGTTGAGGATGCTGTAGAACAGATAGACATTGGTGAGCATTGCTAAGGAAGAAAAATTTTTTTTTTGGTGGTATTAACCAATACAAATTATTATTGTCATTTTTACTCACCCTCAGTGTTTTATTTGATTTTTTCATGGCAAAATATTAAAACCCAATTTCTCTCTTTTTTTTTTTTAAATCTTAATACAAGTTTGTAAACAAAAACATGAGAAGGCAGATTTGAAGAATTCAGATAACTGCTTTGACTTTCAGGTATGCCAAATCTCTTTCTCCAGGTTTTTCATGAAATTTTTCAGTTCTGTGTAATTACTCTTCTTTACCTACTACTGAAATAATACTTACTGCATAAGTTGTGTCCAAGAAACCTGTTTAATAATATAATACAATATGCAAACATGAGATTTTTCACTTGTTTTCTTCTTCTTTTTAGAATCATTTATCATCTATGATATAAGTTTGAGGAAAGGATTGTTGCTGCTTGGTTAAAATGTTTTAGTTATGGGTCTGTTTAAATTGTTGGAAGTTCATTTCCAACTTTTTTTCCCTTGCCAAAGGTGGAGTGACCCTGTTGCGCGCTGCAGCCAAGAATCATGCCAGGGTGACTGTTGTTTGTGATCCACAAGACTATGGCAGGTTAGTAGTCCCCACACCCCCACTCTTTTTTTCATTTTAATTTCTGAAAGAAAAAACTCTAAATTATGGAATTTTATAGTTTTGCTTTTGTTAAAAGAGAATTTTAGTTTTAACTTGCTTGCTGTTGCATTGGCAATTCATTTTCATATGCAGGGTCTTGTCTTGCCTTGTGATAGAAGTTCACATGCATATATGATACCTTCAGTGCCTTTTAAAAATACCTAAGAAAGATTCCTCTTGGCTATCTCTAGGACCTTCCCTCTCGGCAGCTCGAGAAGGTTGGAATTCCCTTCATAAATATTAAATTTTGATGCTAGAATCACAATTTAAAACAGGTTTAACAAAATACCCTAGTATAAAGCATGTTCAGACTGGTCGTGATTTATATCTTTTTGTAGATGTAAATTATTGTTTGCGACGATAAGCTCGAACATAAAAGTTTTGATCTTGGTGTCAGCTATGTTCTTAATGATTGGATGCCCTGCAAATGAATTTCATCATTTTCATTATTAACATTGTTTCTAGTCATTTATGTTTTTTGCATTTATTCTTTTTAGAATAATTCAAGAGCTTCAGACTTCTGCTGACAAAGATACCAGCCTTGATACCAGAAAAAGTCTAGCAGTAAAGGTGGAAAAAAAAAAGCTTTTTTTAAATCTTTTAATTTATTGTGCAAGGCAGTAAAGAGTTCTATTAAATAGCTCATCAAATGATTAACTCAGGGATGTAAACTGAAATCAGCTTTCCCCCTCTCTAAGTTGGGATTTCAGCTCAAATTTTATTTTCATATAGAAATAAAATCAATCAATAATTCAACTCTGCTTGCAAGCAACCTTTTGCAGTATTAAACTTAATCAAAAGAACAACTCCTGCTCCTATAAGCCTTTTAGAGTGCTGCCCTTGCCTATTGTTGCTCTAAAGTTCTATTCATTCCAAAGCACTAAGATTCTCACTTTGTTCAGCTTTTTTGTTCATCTGCCATATACAGCCCTGTTAACTTTTGTCCTTTTTTCTGCTGAGCCATTTACTGTGGGTTTTAAATTGTTTCTATTGAATTAAAAAGGAACAATAAATTTATAGATACCGATAACTATATAGATAAATATATAGCAACGACATATTGCGACATGGTATATGCTATATTTCTCTTAGTGGCAAGGTGGTGGGTGCCAAAGCCACTAAAAATCACATGTTCGAATCGTGTTAAAGGCAGACATTTTGGGCATTTCCACTTAAAGCCTAAGTCTCTCCACCGCTAATTTCATACCTTTAAAATATTTCCATCATTTGCAACAAGTAAGTTTGGTTCAACAAGACTGGAATTGGGGGTTCTTGAATTTGTAACAATGGTTTTCTTATCAGGCATTCAACCATACCGCTGAGTACGACGGCGCGATCTCCAACTATTTCCGCCGCCAGTACAGTGGTGGTCAGTCTCAGTTACCTCTTCGATACGGCATGAACCCACACCAGAAACCTGCCCAGCTCTACACAACAGACCCCAAGTTGCCCCTCACAGGTGAGTCTTGTAGTTTGAGAGTAAGCCCTCTTTCACTTTGTCTGCCAGCCAGTCTTGTGACTGGCTCGGTGGCCTAGCAGTAAGACACTCGCTCAGAGATTGGGAGGTGCAGGGTTCAATCTCCGGCCGAGTCAAACCAAGGACTTTAAAATTGGTATTAGTAGCTGATCTGCCTAGTGTGTGGCATTATGGATTTAGTGCTTAGTCTGGTTGGCCTGGTATCAGGATAATGTGACTGGGTGTGGTGTATGCAAGCGCTCCTTACATCACAGTGTGGCAGCACGCTTTCAATTGTCACAAGCGCCGTCTCTGATATAACTTTGTAGTTAAAAAGAGACGTTAAAATTCAAACAAACTCTTTCACTTTGTCTGACAGCCATTGTAATTCAGTTGAATGTCAGAAACTTGAATTTGAGGAAATGCTTTTCAAATTATTTTATCTCCTAAGCTAGCTCAGATTAAGTTTAAATCTTGCTCCTATGCTGGTATCACCAGCCCTAGATTTCATTCTAATTTCCATCTGTCATTTCATACTTTTGCTTGATATCACCCAGTAATATTTTAGCTCTTTGCAATTGTTGTTGTAATCATTCAATTTCCTTGAAAAGAGTGTATAGTCTTTTAGGTATATCTGAAAAAGCCACCATATTATAGCATATTTAGTCTGCCTCCTATAAACTTGCTTGGATCCAAGGGGGAATGAATTAGTTCTATTTCTCTGTACCATGAGTTTAAAGTATACTGATTGTATAGTGAAAATTCCTGCATAATGCTACGGCAACAATCTAGCCAAAGCGAGTGTGGATCCTTGTACTGGAGTGAACTAAGGTAGACAAATTGAAAATGCAAAGCATGGCATCAATGATTGATGTTGTTAAGTTTAAAGCAAAGTCAAGTGAGTGACATGAACTGCAATGATGAGTCTACACGTCAGCTTGAACGCCCCAAATTTTGGTGTGTTGTGATATCAGTTCGCAAGACTGAGCATTCATGTTCACATTTAGATTTGAATTATATTACAATATTCAAGATGGAAGTTTTACTCATGTGAGAAGATTAATACATGTTACTGTTCAATGTTAATCTCAATTGTATTTCCTACCTCTGTTGTAACAATTTTTTAAGTTGTATAGTTATTCTTGTAAAATTTGTGATTAATAACAATTCATAAGGCAAAAGATTATCATTAGGTATTAGTATTTATTGGATGATTATGAACCAGCTCTCCTGTTGGGGAGTTTGTATACAAAGAATATACCCACAACAGTCTTGCAACGAATATACCCACAACAATCTTACAACGAATATACCCACAACAGTCTTACAACGAATATACCCACAACAGTCACACAACAAATATACCCACAACAGTTGTACAATGAATATGCCCACAACAGTTGTACAACGAATAGACCCTCAACAGTCTACAATGAATATACCCACAACAGTCGTACAACAAATATACCCACAACAGTGGTACAACGCATATACCCACAACAGTCGTACAACGCATATACCCACAACAGTCGTACAACGAATAGACCCACAACAGGCGTCTGAGTCAAACTAAGATTCTGGTTGGTTTAGTTACTTTCAAGGCTGGTCTACTGTAAAGCGGGGTTCAAGATTTGTCAAATGAAATTAGTGTCATAAAAGACATGCCTGCCTAACAAGGGAAGAATTAGGACCTGGCAGAAAACACCCAACACACCGTCACTGGCGTCGTTACGGCTTAGTACCTGACTGTGACTATGAGCTTGTGTTAAGAATGCTAAAGCTACAGTTTTCTTGACTTTTTTTTTTTGCAAATTTTCTGGTTCTGTGCAATTTCTGATGTCTACTATTTTATGTTATATGCAAAGCTTGGCTGATTTTCACGTGTTTTTTTTAAAAGTTTTTTTTTATTTATCATTTGAGGTAAAGGTCAGTTTTGTCAACAAAGTTCTTTTAAAGAATCAGATACCAGATGCTGTGATGAGTCTACACGTCAGGATGAAGAAAATCACTTTGTGGTGTCTCTGATATCTCCTTCGCAAGACTGAGCTTTTGTTTCTGGTTTACCATGTGATAAGAATGAAGATGACTGTTTCTTTCATGACCAGAGCTTGATTGTTATTTTGGAATTTTGAGCTTGCGTTTAGCAGTGCTTAGGTAGAGGCTGAAGGGAATGAGGTAATATTGTATATGCCATTTTGCTAGCGAAGTGATTATGCTCGAGTTATTTTTACCATTTTCGTGCAATCAAGAGGCTGAGTCTTATCTTGTGTTGACCAAACATAAAATGTGAGTCATAAATTCAATATTGAAACATGATAAAATTTATTTATAGCACACTTCTTTGATTTAAAGCAAAAAGCTACTGGCATGAACAAAATTTTATACACTTGTCTTTTTCTTAAATGAAATGGAAAATGAACTGATTTATCTGTTGGCTTATTTTTTTTTTTTTGCCCAAAGAGGGTGTGAAAGGTGACCACTGAAGAACTTTATATTGCAGTATAAGTTAGAAGAATACCTCAGAACAGAGTTTTCAGTTTTG
>BMAT01001094.1:185880-196388 GCA_019649035.1 Elysia marginata | reverse complement strand
ACTGGTAAACTCCTCAAGTCAAAGCCAATATAGTGGCTTGGCGCGGTTCTTGGGTTAATGAAAAACCTGAATGCAATGATGAGTCTACACGTCAGGATGAAATCGCCACTCATGTGGTGGGACTGTTATTAGTTCGCAAGACTGAGCATTCCAGGTTTTCCCGAATTTCAATAATTATTAGTTCAGGGATGCAAGTTTTCCGATTTTTAGCAGTAATCTTTAGCCCAAAAAGCAGGAAATTTGAAAATAGTTAAAACTTGCCTATTAAAGAAAATCATCCAAACTTGAGACGTAAAGAAAACCATATATTTCTTTTGGGTTGTACAGCTGTGTAGACCCTAGTGCAGAGTTGAACTATCTTTTTTCATTGATATAGGGGCAGCTATTGGCTCTCAGTGCCAGGTGGAAAACTTTATATAGAGGTGTTTAAATTTTCCTGCTCTTTGTGCATAAGGTGCTTGCATCTGATTAGCAAGTTATTTATAACAACAAAGAGCAATGCAAGTTATCGTCTATATCATATCATTGAAATTTGAGTATGAAAAAAACATTCGTTAGTCATAAAACGAGGTAGGCCAAAAGAAGGTAATTAAGAATCTTGGACAGAGAGAAAATTAAAAATAAATCACATGAAAATGATTATAATATAGTATGCACCAATTTGTTATGAGATAAGGAAAGCAGTAGATAAGAACTTTTTACGTTTACCTAAAATTTCGACAAACCACTTTATCCATGCTGCTTGGTGTTGTGTTCTCCTGAATCCTGGTGTCTGACCTGCACTGGATTCATAGAGACTCCTTGTGACACAGACCCTCTTAGGAATTATCTATTTGTGTTTCTGTACAGCCTGCTGCTAATCTTTGGGTGCTACCATTATAGGAAAGTGTCAGAAAGCTTATAGCCAAATGGGATCTTTATCTTA
Source organism: Elysia marginata (assembly GCA_019649035.1). Taxonomy (NCBI): domain Eukaryota; kingdom Metazoa; phylum Mollusca; class Gastropoda; family Plakobranchidae; genus Elysia; species Elysia marginata. The sequence goes on along the minus strand of BMAT01001094.1, from coordinate 195,463 downwards.
AAAGTTAAAAATTTTCCTGATATCCTAATGAGGTTAGTTTTGGCTAGTATAGACTTGCCTGGAACACAGGTCACAAACAGCCTCCTTCCATTTTTGTTGTGAGCAGAGTTATGTACCTCTCCTATAAAAGTCCAGTCTCCTTAGTTTTTGCTTCTTTTTCTGGTGTCCAAGTCATGTGCGGTCTGTCCTGTTTTTTATCTCTTCTTGCCATGTGGGTTTCATTCTAGCGCATGCTTTCTTTTTCTTTTTATTGATTTTTCTTTCTGGTAAAGGCTAAAGCTTGTTGTTGGTGATCCTATCTAAAGTGTTATGTCAGCCAAAATATTCACGTTTGTGTATAATTTTAGAAAAGGATTATCGACTTGAATCTCTTGTAACTCATCATGTTTTCCCTCTTGTAACTCATCATGTTTTCCCTTTTGTAACTCGTCATGTTTTCCCTCTTGTAACTCGTCATGTTTTCCCTCTTGTAACTCATCATGTTTTCCCTCTTGTAACTCGTCATGTTTTCCCTCTTGCAGTTGTGAATGGCTCACCTGGCTTTATCAACCTGTGCGATGCGCTCAATGCCTGGCAGCTGGTGAAGGAACTTAAGCAAGGTCTGGGTCTGCCGGCCGCCACATCCTTCAAGCATGTCTCTCCTGCAGGTCAGTGCTTGCTTTACAATCAGTGGTCTGAGACTTGGTCTAGAGCATAACAAATAATGTGTTTAGTCTCTCCCAGTGCTAGCTTTACAATCAATGGTCTGAGACTTGGTCTAGAGCATCACAAGTAATGCGTATAGTCCTGCATTCGAAGAAAATTTCACAGATAAATATATGTCTCTTGGATAAATAGCTTTCAGCTTACAGAGGATGATGCGTTATCTGATTTGTTATCACAATCAAAATTACATATCCTAAAAACAAAAATTTATGGCCATAAATCTTTTGCAATCATGTTCTTATCTGTATGTACAGATAGAAATTGAAATTGAAGAGACATGTACACGCTTGCTTGGAATCGAGTCACTAATCTGTATGCCTACAGCAATGTTTGAATAGATGAAGGCCATGCAATCTGCTCAAAGATCTGGTTATTTTAAAAATTTTAAATTCAATATGGTGGTTGATATACATGACGTTGATCAACTGGCAACAAACAATCATGCTTTTTAAAAACTCTCTGATCACTTCCAGGTGCGGCTGTTGCTGTGCCCCTGTCAGAAGAACAGGCCAAGCTGTGTATGGTGAATGACCTGAAAGACCTTTCACCCCTGGCAATTGCGTACGCGAGAGCAAGAGGTAACTTGGGATTTCATGGGAGTATTTTATAAATCCATGATAACTGCTGCAGTCCAGCAATCTTCTCAATACAACCAGCTTGCGGTCAATTCAAATCAAGGAGACATTCCTTATGTGCCGAAGTCAGAGGAGAATGTCTTGAAGAAGAGCTGAAAGAAGATGACTATTTGAGTCCAAATTTGCTAGGGTAAATATCATAAGTTAGCACCACAACCACGGCATAATGCAAAAAATCAAAGCCAAAGTAATACAAAGGGTGCACCATGACACACTTTTTCATTTGTCTAACTTAATTCAAGTTTTCAAAAATGTCCCTACTTCTACATTTTGTGGAACCATGCTGGTGTTATATTGTTTGAGCTTGGCTTAAGTTTGAAAAAAAAAATTTTTAGTCTAAGGAAGGCTGGTAGGCAATACAAAACCAGCAAATCAGTTCTAAAAGGCTAGAGAAACCCTGGAGATTCATGTTTCCTTACTGTTTTGTTTTGTGACTTTTGTATCTCAGGTGCCGATAGGATGTCCTCATTTGGAGATTTTATCGCTTTGTCTGATGTCTGCGACGTTTCCACTGCCACCATCATTGGCAGAGAAGTCTCTGACGGAGTGATTGCCCCTGGCTATGAGCCAGAAGCATTAGAGATTCTGAAGAAAAAGAAGAATGGAGCCTACTGTTTGTTGCAGGTACGAGCGTCCAAGCCAATGAGGTTACATAAACTTGTTTAATAATATAACCAACTTGTCGGTGAACACATACATATTTATTCATATAACAACGAAGTAAAAATACAAAGATACAGGTGTGATGAAAATATATAAACCCATAGGCCATGTTCAACCCAATAAATGTCATAGAGAACGTATGGAATGATGTTTATTCTTTTTTGCTTTAGTAAATCTTGCCTTTTTAAATTAAGGATTTCAGCTGTCCTTCACTATGAAAAACATTGTTTACATTTTTTGTGTGTATATATATTGTTATTTTTTCTAATTGCGAAGCCTCTAGACGTTTTGGTATGATAAAAGTAACAGATAGATAGTAATTTCAATCAACATACTGTCAAACCTGTCCAAAACAACCCTTAAAGGTCAATGGCAATTGTGGTCCTGACGAGCAGGTGGTCGTCTTTGGTAACATGCTTGTAAACCTGTAAAGATTCATTCCTTTTTGTTTCTGTCTTAATGTAGCAAACTTTGCCATTGGAGTTCCCATTTGAAACATTTTAGCAATTTGTCATATGACAAAATCATATCTTCTCAACATAGCGGCATTTCTGCCTCTTTTCATAACTGAACATTTCTTATCCAAGCTGTGGTTATCAAGATAAATAGCATCCGTAACGCCATACACTGTTAACAGACTTCAATAAAATAACAACCACTTGTGTCAAACCACCGCTACCTAGTCAATAGAGGTGGTTGGTAAGGCAGTATTCTAACCATATCTTCAATAAAATATTATTCAGCAGACTTTCTTATTTGTAAAAATGGCTAACTCAGTTCTACTTGTTCCAAGTCATGCAAAGTTTTGATGAGTTTGTAAAGTGCCTAAATGTTTTGAGATGGGCGGGTTCATTTAAGTCCCTTTTCTTTTTCATTAGCAAAAACATTCAAACATTGAAAAGCCATTTCAAAACTAAGTTATTGATATCCATTGTAGAAACTGTATCAGCTGAAGTCTCCATAAATCAGATGGTTAGTATATGAATGTGATAATCTTTGTGTAGAAAATAGACATAAAGTTCCCCCTTAAAATTTGAAGATTGAAGATTGATCACTTCAGCGTAATCATATATAATGTATGTTTGCTCTTAATTTTGTACGTGTGGTTGTTAGATGGATGCCGACTACACTCCTCCTGAGATGGAGAGGAGAACTCTGTTTGGTCTTCAGATGGAACAGAAGAGAAACGATGCGGTCATAGACAGCAGTCTGTTCACCAACATTGTCACAAAGAGAAATCAAGTAAGATGTTGTTCAAATTCCTGGTTTCTCTCTTGCATTATTTCAAAAAAGATCAAAGACTTGGAGTTAAAGTTAACTATAGATTAGTATTTCCTTACTATTTCAGGCTCTTTCCATATTAAGTACAATGTACTAATTTTTACCTTCACAGTTTTCTCAAGGCAAGTACAAGGAAAGATGTTTGCTTGCGTGAAAGAGTTTTAAGTGTCTATTATTGGTTATGGTTGAGTATGTAGACTTCTAGCTCTTATGCAAGGGGACTAAAATGACTCAAGTAGTCCGCAGATCAAATTTCATCCAATGAGTTTCATTCCTTGCTCTGCTTTTTGTTTGTTTTGGTCTGTAACAGCCTGGCAATCTTTTTGTGATTGCCTATTGAACTATAAATTTAGCTTTGAAGAATTGATTTGATCAGCAAATTTTTTCCCTGTGTTTCTGTGTTTGCAGTTTCCAGAGGAGGCAGTTCGTGATTTGATTGTTGCAAGCATTGCTCTGAAGTACACGCAGTCCAACTCTGTTTGCTACGCCAAGGATGGGCAGGTGAGTCGGCTGAGAGTCATAAGATTTTAATCCATTGCTCTTCGGCTTTTTGCGGACTCTTCCAATGCAACCACTGCTTTTATGACTGTAGCAGCGAAGGCCTTCTTAATTACTCTCGTCATGGAAGTAACAATCTATTAGATCTGTAAATAGCACTATTAAGCGTTTCCAAAATCCTACTTTTGAGATTAAAGACAATTTTAATAAAAATTATGTATGCTAAGTCTTAAATAGTTGAGTGATCGCAGAAGTTTTTTTTTTTTTTAACTTTATGAATGAAAGCAAAAGAAAAGTTTCTCATCCTTGGGATGAGCATAAGGCAACAAGGAGCAGGGTTCTTATTTATCAGGCGCACGTCATAGTGAGGTCGTTTGCCATGGCTTTCCTCGCTGCCTTTACTTTAGCAGTCTTAAGAAACCTAGCTAGCCATCATGAGCTGAGTAGGCACAGGAGAGCAAGTGTAAGTTTTGCTGGGACTGGGGATTGAACTTGGACCTCTCGGATAGCAGTCAACCGCCATACTGATTACACCAGAGCAATGAAAGAAGTGTCCACAAGGCAAACGAACAATGAGCCTTTTCTCAAAACGTTGGTTTTATAATTTCTCTCATAACTTACAGCTTAGTTATAAAGTATCTGGAGGGCGTTGTAATTCATTTATAAGAATCAAATAATACACTATATATAGTCTAATGAATTTGAATGTCTTAAGATTATGTAGATTGACCTCCACCCAGATCTAAATATTTTTCATTTCGATTACAAAGTATTTTTCAAATTAAGTCGTTCAGATACTATTAGGACATATATTATGGAATTTTGTTTATTATCTGGGGTCTACGCACCTTCAATCCGCACGCTTTTTACAATAAATAATCTCAGCCTCTTTAAAAACTACACCGTTGACTCATGGTGGTCCTGGAATTTGAGATTTGGTCCTTGAAAAGTCTTGAAAAAGTATTTGAATTTCTTTTTTGATAGGGTGCAGGAACCCTGTATAGAGAATAAAGAATTTTGAGATCAATTCTTACATATGAAATACCTTAGTTTTAACAAAAATGTTGTACAAAAGCTTATTTAATGATGCTCTTTCTGTTCTAGGTCATTGGAATTGGCGCCGGCCAGCAGTCAAGGATTCACTGTACTCGCCTGGCAGGGGACAAGGCCAACAACTGGTAGGGTGGTACGTGTTTGGATGTTGGGGCTTGTTTTCACTGTTTAGAGTCGTGTACACTATATAGGCCTTTCCTATTACAGGGATTTCATCTAAACTCAGCTGTTTTTGTTTTGTTTTTTTTTTGCATAACTTTTGACTTTCAGCTGATTGTTTTAAAGTTAGATTTAAGAAAAAAATATATAGGCGAATGTGAGAGGTGCTGTTCCTTATTCTACTCTGTGATTCTATAAATGTATAAAAATAACAAAGGTGATGAAATAAAATTTAGTACAGTCGAAACCTCCAAATTGGAAGTCTTATAATTCAAAACTCTCCTCGTTGGAAGTATTCTAAATGTAAAGATTTTTATTCCTCTTTAGCTTTTTAGGTTTTGATCTTTTAATTCAAAGTTTTTAAGTTTCATCTGTACTTTACACATTAAAGTCTCTCGTCATGTTAAGATTTTTTTTAGTGGTCATTCACACCCCAGTTTTTAGCTCCGTAGTTACTTTCATCAAGTCTGTATGAGAGGGTTACTTTATGATCAATTTCTGCAAGTAACCAATAAATCACTAAATAAGATATTACAACAGTAGTCATCGAGATACAAGATGTTACCAAAAACAATTGTGTTTTCCTTGAGTTTGGTTTTTTTTTTTTATAGAGATCATTTATGATATTTATCAATATAATAGGCTTGCTTGATAATCAAGCAAATGTCCTATCAAGCAATTCTCCTGACTTTTTTTCCCCTCCCTTCCTTGCTTACAGCAAGAGGGATCTGGCACCTTTTCTGTATTTATGTCCACAAGGCAGTCTGTCAAATAATCCATTATTTTGTAATTTTTCTAAGGTGGCTGAGGCAGCACCCAAAGGTGATGGGCATGAAATTCAAGAAAGGCGTACGTCGACCTGAGAAGTCTAACGCAATTGATGTCTATGTGCTGGGAACTGTTGGTCAGGTCAGTTGTCTAGGTCTTGATTTGTTGAAAGGTTAGAGAAGTCTTGTGTAAGTCATCGTCTCACAGAGCCAACACCAGGTCTGTAGGTGACTATAAACTGCGCAAGACAATCGTGTTGAGGAAACCCATTCTCTCCAGGACTTGAGTATTCTTGAGATAACCCTCTCAAACGGAGACTGTTAACTGTGAGTGAAGAGAGAAAGTGTGAGCATCACAATTCACATGATTATCAGTCGGGGGTAAACTAAAGACAATCATTAACAACCGAGTAGGATAGGATATTGAACTTTCTCCTAATGTGCCATCTGTCGTGATTTGAATATTTCTCATGGGAAAAAAAAAGTTTGCGAGAGTAAGAAACACAGTTGCATGATTAGAGTTGTGGAATTGTTTTTGGATACCAAGTTTCTACCCCCCCCCCCCCTCTTTTTTTCTCTCTCTCACTCTCTCTCTCTTTCTTGCTCTTCTTTGCCCCTCCTTTATCTCAATATTTTGTCTCCCAATCTGCATTCATCCCTGCTTTTCTGAATCCTTTAGTTTGTATTTTTAGTCCAGACTCGTATATTGACAACAGGGTGTCTACAATGATGATTGTCTCAAACTTATTATGCAAATGAATCCGGAAATTGGTCTTAGAACTGCTGGGTCAGTGAAAACAAAACAAAACCTTCAGATCTGGCATTATCGGGTAAAAATCTACCTGTGCTGCCTGCTATTTATAGAATATCTGGGAGAGAAAAAGAAAACCAGCTAGCCTAGTTATAATGATAATGTTTCCCTTTGCAGCTAAGTAGGATTAGATTGCTTTCTGCGTATCCATATTATCTTAAACTCAAAAAGTTCTAAGTTTAATTCACAGAGTGCCCTGATGTTTTTGCATTGTGTACGTCGTGTATGATTTTTTCTGACCACGAAATGTTGATGGATTTTGTGAAAAGACAAAACTCTCAATGATGAATGGGTATTGGTTTGGTTTTTGTTGTTGTTTATTATATTAATATATACTAAGGGGTAGATTAGGAAAAAATGATCTTGTACAGGATATAATTGACATGCTGGTTATAATATCTTCACAAATTAAAAAACTTGATTTTTTTAAACCATCCTTTTCTCTTTGTTTATGCTTTCCCTCCTCCCTCATTCCCCCTCTTCTTCTCCCTCCCTCCCTCTCTCTCTCTCTCTCTCTCTCTCTCTCCCTCTCTCTCTCTCTTTCTCTTTCTCTCTTTCTCTCTCTCTCACATGGTGATTGTTTTGCATTTCCTTACTTACATTTATCTTCTTTTGTTTTATTATTCTAAAGATAGACAGCGTGGTGTCTATGATGATGATTTTTTCCTATTATACAGCATGTTTGCTGTAAATGAATTCAGAAGTTTTTCTGAGCACCATTGATTAAGAAAGACTAACAATATCTGTAGTTTCTAACATCAACATGAAGTTGACGCCAGAAAGCCTAGCTTTATTGGTCAGATATTTATTATCTCTTGTTCACTAAGAGAATACAGGATTTTTTTTTCTTTTAAAGAATTCTTTCATTCAGTACCCCTTTCAGTCTCTTTCTATCTTGTCTATTCCTTTTGTTCTCTTTTATCAGGAATGCAAGCTTTCTGATTTTTGCTGGCATTCCAAATCTTTTCAACATTCTCATTGAATTTTCAGTAGTTTGAAAGCAGGGATGTTACGTATAAAGTTACGATTGATGTTTGTTTGGCTATGGGTGTTGTCTTATAGCTCGCTGTTCCATGAGAGATTTCTTTAAAAAAAACACAAACACTTGCTGTTTTAACAGTAAAGTATCCTGTATTGGTTCAGCCTATCAAAGATTCTATAGGAATGACAGTTCAGAACTAGTACCAAGCAATGAAGCAGCAAGCTTCCTAGGGCTCTTAAAATTTTTTCCTTTTTACGTTTAAGCTGCTTGCATGCCTGCTTTCTATTATAGCTATTTCTGTTTTGTGAAGCTCTCTCTACTTCGTTTCTATCCCCATTCTCTCTCCCCCCCCTCTCTCTCTCTCTCTCTCTCTCTCTCTCTCTCTCTCTCTCTCTCTCTCTCTCTCTCTGGCTTCCTCAATAACTGTCCTCTTGACCTCCGGTTCCCCTGTTTTTTTTCCTTTTCTTTTAAATAAAATTTCCTTTAATAATTCGCAAATTTGATAATGTGGTGACTATGTTGATGATTTTGTCTCGTTCGTATTATACAGTGTAATTACTGTAAATGAATCCAAATATCGCTCTGAGCACCACTTGTGAATTTTGAGAATGTTGTGAAAGCAGCAATAAGGTCATGCCGTCATGAACTGTCTTAATAAAAACTAGGTTTTGTTTCGTTTGTGTAATTATTTGTTTTAAATAAGAGAATAGCGAAGTTTGTTTTATTTTGCAAAACAACTTTTGTTCTCTCTCCCCCTCTTTTTATATGTATGTCACTCTCTCTTTCTTCTGTTGTTTGTTTTTGTTGATTCCTTGAATAGTTTTTGCTTGTGTCTCTTCTCCATTTCTCAGGGATGCAAGTTTTACGATTTTTGCAGGAATTCCGATTTTTTAGCAGTCTCCTTTAACTTCGAAAACTTAAAAATATGCCCTAAATGTTGAAGAAAACATCCTAAATTAAGAGTCGTATAAAATCAAACACTTCTTTTTAGTTGTATAGGTGTGTAGGCACTGGGACAGATTTGTATTTATCTCTTTGAATTGATCCATCAAAAGTTCTATAAGGGAACCTACAGAGTGTAAAATTTTCCTGCTTTTTGAGCACGAGCAGCTTGCATCCGTGATTTCCAATCTCTCCCTTTCCCACTCTCGACACTCTTTTTCTTTCTTTTCTTCTTATGTCCTCTCTTTAAATAAAATAGATTTCGAATCTCTATTTTTTCTGGTAATTATCCATTTGTTTGTTATCATTATTTTTAATCTTTTGTCAAAACAAGAACACAAGGTGTGTCTGTGAGTGGTGTTTGTTTTACTTTTGTTGGCTGATCTCCCTTTCCCCAAATCATCGGCAACTTTGTTATAGCTTTTTTCCCTTTCATTTTGGACTTAACCAGAGTGTGGATAGCGTGGTGTCTATGATGAGGATTTTGTCTCGTTCGTATTATGCAGCATGTTTGCTGTAAATGAATCCAGATTTCACTCTGAGCACCATACACGTCTTGTTAAACAAAAGCTATTCATTATTATTTAATCACATCCATAATTGATTTTGTACTACACTTGCTAGTGAAATGAATCCAGAAGTTTTTCTGAGCACCATTGATTAAGAAAGCGAAGACTAACAGTATCTGTAGTTTCTAACATCAACATGAAGTTGACGCCAGAAAGCCCAGCTTTATTGGTCAGATATTTATTATCTCTTGTTCACTAAGAGAATACAGGATTTTTTTTCTTTAAAAGAAGTCTTTCATTCAGTACCCCTTTCAGTCTCTTTCTATCTTCGTCTATTCCTTTTGTTTTCTTTTATCAGGATTGCAAGCTCTCTGATTTTTGCTGGCATTCCAAATCTTTTCAACATTCTCATTGAATTTTCAGTAGTTTTAAAGCAGGGATGTTATGTATAAAGTTACGATTGATGTTTGTTTGGCTATGGGTGTTGTCTTACAACTGGCTGCACCATGAGAGATTTCTTTAAAAAAAACCACAAACACTTGCTGTTTTAACAGTAAAGTATCCTGTATTGGTTCAGC
>BMAT01001094.1:102584-116264 GCA_019649035.1 Elysia marginata | reverse complement strand
ACATGTAAGACTGTTGAGTAAACTTGTCTCCACAATCTAAGATTAACAAAACGACGTTAAAGATATTAAATACATCTTCTATAGTACAGTCACATCTATCATAGCACTATCCAGTCGCTAGATACAAAATGTTACATTTGCTATAGTACAATCAAAACATACTACAATGATTCTCATTATATCAAACAAACATTTCCCTAGAATTTCTCTGTCTCCCACAGACACACAGAGCTTTAAGTGAAGTACTACAACACCTGCCGTCACAAGGACAGCTCCTCTCACTCTCAGTCTCAGTAGTAACACAAGTCACCACCACCGGCCCACTCAACGCCTGTAGCTCTCCCTGGTGCTCACTTCACCCACATACCGCGCTAGGTGCAGACATTACATGATACACCTACCTACAGTGGTGTAGTTTACGTACCAACCTGGCTTGTAATTAAAAACTAAAAAAAAAAAGTCCTTGTCAGTCCCACCTGCCTACAGCAGTAGCTCGAGAAAGTCAGTGATACACGCCCCCCCCTCCCCCCCTCCCCCTGTACAGTACTCACTCCCGCCTTCCCTCGACAGTACTCACCCCCGCCTTCCCGGCCAGGCACTCACACACCTGTTCATTAGCTACCACCATGATTTATCATTCTGTCCCCGAGGCCTTTACAATGGCACGACGATTTTAATTGGTATGGGGCGTTTTTGTTGTCTTTTTTTGCATTTTACACTCCAGTTATCTCCTCTTGGTATTTCGCTCTCCACCCTCCCTCTCTCTTTCCATTTGCTTCTTCCCTCCCCTCTCTCTCACTTTCGCCTTTCTCTCATCCAACATGTGGATCCTTGATAACTACTGAAGGCACTAATTAAATAAACAAAACTCCACAATCTTTCTGCTACGTAGCACAAGATAAGTACCCACTCACAAAAACTTGACTCTTTGTTTACAGGTACACAGACAAAGAGAGTCATAAAACATAGTAGCGACAAGTACAGAATGGGGTAGAGTGTGTGGCGGGGGTGGGGAGGGGGAAGGGGAGTCTACAAGGTGAGCGGTGACTAAACTCTAACACGGAAGATAAAGTGGTGCCGTCCAAAGGTAAAAATAAAGGAACAATAAACAGGGGAGAAACATTGGTGTAGAGCTGACCTGCGCTGCAGCCGCGGCCGGTGATACTACAAACTGCACAGTCTGACTAAGTGATGGAGACAGGTAGACCTATAAACTCACGGGTCTTTCATCTTCATAAAATTCTTCTTTGTTCAAGCTACTTATTGGCCTAGACTGGCACGAAGACTGAACTTGATGACAATAGAGAAACTAAACAAGCGAGTACATTATTCTATTCTACATGATAGATAGGCAATGGCAACCTTCAAATTCTTCTCCTTTAATCTTAATGCCATTCCGCGTAACGAGGAAATTTTAAATGTAATCATGTGCTGATACTATCAAATTCAATGAGGAAAGATTTAAGTGCAAGAAAAAAAGTAATTTTAAGAAGGAATATAATTAATATGCTACAATCAGGCAGTCCTCTCTTAGCTTTTTCTTCAAAGGGGAGTGTTTTACACTCAACATATTACAAAAAAAAACAAAAAAAAAAAAACAACAAACCACCAAGGCTTATTCCAGGAAACAGCTAGATTCTGTTTTAATTTTGCAGGGAGTATTTTGTTCATTGCAAGGGCGCTAACTCTCAGAGACTACCATAGTGCCATGTCAAAGACTAAAACTGCCACGTTGTCTTGATTCCAAACGTCCCATCTAGCCAGGCTAGCCAGAGGGGTACAAAACACGGCAACCAGGTGCCGCTAAGACGGACTGAGAGAAAACCTCGGCCTCTAGAGTAGGTGCACATTCTTCTCAGGCTATGAACAGTAGGGGGCGGTAATTAATGTAGAGGAAGAATCTACAAGATATTTAGCCTTGAGCATCGTGGAGATCTCACCAGAGGTAAGCGGACCTTGTCGGTAAACCGGGACAGCTGCTTGGACAAACATCCCTAGCCCTGCAGACCGCCAGTCCCACGCTTGTGTAGGTGTCTCAGCTTCGGGACTTCTAACTGAAGCCTTGTAGACCTATCTAGACGTCTACCTGGTCAGACAAGGGCTTCACTCGTCTCCAGTCTCACCTTCCTTCCAGGAGAACGAGGAGAGAGAGATAGAGTGAGTATGTGTGTTTGGAGAACGCTCTCGGGTCCATCTGGAAGGGTTTAGGGTCGAGTTACCCCTGCAAACACCGCAGGCGGTATTGTGAGATTCCGCGTTGTGTTTAAAAGCAAATCACGAGGAGCTCGGCGCCTGCATTAACGTTAAGGTAGATCTAGACGTCCCGACCGACCCGGGGGCTCATGCTATGCACTAGGTGTTTCATTAGAGCTTTATTTTATAAGGCATGCAAGGTAAAGAAATGAGAGCGCGGTACGAAACAAGACTGAGTGAAGGTACAGTTGGGGGGAAACTCAAGGTAGACGCTTGGGGAAAAAAATCCCACTAAAACTAGAGGCAGATCTAGATAAACAAAGGCAAGTTTGAAACAGGACGCGCTGCAGATGAAAAGCCTTGAGATAAAGATCTACGTGAAGTGAAAGGCATGCTAACTGCTGCAATCTCCAGGTCAGCGTGGATGTTGAGCAGACTACATGGAAACCAAGCGAATAATGATCTCTGCAGGTTGCCCTGCGCGCATTCTTTCACTGCTCACCCCCATCCTCCACACACTGGCTCCGCCTGAGCGGTTAACTTAAAGGAGCCAAGATCCAAGGCAGTAGAAGAGAACACGGAGAAAGACTTATGGGCAGCAGGTAGTGGGTTGTTTGTCGTACCACAAGATCAGACTGACAACATCATCATTGTGAGAATATCATGTAGTACATACACAATTATACTGGAAACAGCTCTTGCTCTCATGGTGCTTGTCTGTTACACCCCCCTCCCCCCTGCTATCTTTCCAACGGTGCGTCCTTATCTACGACAAAACACCTAATAATATTAATAAGGGATAGTTAAGGTTTCCAATATCCCATGAAGTATTAACAACTTCAATATGTCTCTCTCGAAAAACAAAGTTGTAAACCAAAAATAATTGATGGATAAAAAACGCCTTAAAATGCGCAGCTGAGAAAGGCATGAACTTGCAGAGTACAGGTTGGGTGTAGGCTACATGTCTCTTCTCCATGTTAATACTTAAACAGCAGTATAACTCTAAGTTTCTAGGACAACGCCCTAGTGTCCCAGGTCTAATTTATCTCATCAACCCTGACAACTAAAGGTATTGCGAAATGTGTTTACAGTTAACCAGTCTCTGGATGCCTTAGATACTCCGCCAGCCACTTCTTCCAACTCTCAACTTTACACTTCTTATTTCCCTGGGGTATTGCGATACATGGTTCTAACGAGGAAAGAGAGAGGGGGCAGGGGCGTTAACCGTGTTCTCCTCATGACACTCAATAATTCTACCAAATTTGAAGAATCTCAGGAGATTTTTTTCCCACGAGAAGACCTGAGAGTACCGCGGAGCGGCACTAGCTGGAAGATGCTACACAGTCACTAGACCTGCTAGTCTCCCGTACGTGCGTCTTAGTTCACTCCAGGCTGAGCCTCGACTTGGAGGATTCCATCCACCTTGGCGCAGAAATTGTAATCACCTTGAGCATTACGATGCTTGGAAAACAGCAGATCCTCCGAGTCCCACCTTTCTCCGCCCGGCCGAGAGCAAAACATACGGACGCGGCAGTAAAACACAATCATGTGGTATTTTACTCAGCCGCTGCGCGACTTGTCGGGAATAAAGGGAGCGCTCTGTTTTCCCCGAGAATTTATGTCTGTAACATCATAGACGGTGTATCGTTCTCGAGATGTGATAGAATAGAGGCAATGGAAGATCAAGTGCTTTGACCACAGTTCAACTTTGCGCTCAGTGCCGATTCATACCCCATCCCAGTCTGTTATTTAACTTGTTTAAAGTATTTAGATATTTATCTTTTGGAACCCACTTCAACAGCTGCACGTTTAACTCAAGTAGGTTAGAAGGACTTGTATTATATAGACCACGGCTCTGTGATTACAAACTTGTATTTTATAGACCACGGCTCTGTGATTACAAACTTGTATTATATAGACCACGGCCTGTGATTACACTAAGCACCTGGCTTTAAGAGAACAAAACAAACAAGAACAATTCTAAGGCAATACCCTTCTTCTGGAAAAGTTTACGACTCAAGGTATTTTCACTTCGAGACAACGTCAGTGTATCCATGAATGTCCCGACCATTAAGTTCTACCTTCTACATTACGTAGACTCTTATTTCGCACGTCTGTGTTTTTTATGTGGATACAGATAAGACTAAGAAAGAAAGTTAAAATTGCTGAATATATCGGAGTATTATAAACCATTGCTTATAATAAAACCAACAGGTCAAAATACAAATAAAATACGGAGTTTTAAAAAGAGCCTAGCGAACTAAAGTTAATTAAATCTTACATTGCTATCTTCACCCTTATCAATTTCGCAATGAAATTTGGGCTGCATAATTTTTGAAGAGAGAAGTTCCACTCTAATTTATCAGCTTTATAAGTTAAAAACCATAAATTTTTCTCTTCTAGAAATAAAAAAGAAAACCAACAAAACTCATCATAGAGCATATGTTTTACGGGGAGGTGGGGGGGGGAGCCAGCCAGACTTAACGAAAGGTAAGCTCAAAACATTCAACAAATTTTAAAATAAACAAATAAAACGAAAACTAAACATATGGCATTTAAACAGGTTAAGAGGGTACGGGTAGATCTGAGGTTATCAACTCGAGTTGACTCGATCTACACGGATGTAGGTGTGAGGAGGTGTGAGGAAAGCTGGAAACCGTGGGAAAACCACGCAAGACAAGGCACACTGATAGAAACGGTGTTACAGTTTGACTAGGGGCAGATAACCACCTTGGTGCTGTATTGCTGTACACTCCACCTTGCAACTTAATTGTTGTTGTTGTTGTTGTTGTTGTTTTGTGGTTATAATAGTCAAGTAAAGTTCACATCAGTGTGTGGTAATAATAATCATGTTCACATCTCTGTGCTTTAGGAGGTTCAAGGTGATGAGTATATGAAACGTTGATTAATTTGGCAAGATCTACAAGATTGAAACTGAACCAAAGATGGCACAAAGGTTTTAGCATGCAACAACTTGGATTGAAAGAAGAGAGTAGCTGACACCTGGTTTTGTGTCGTCATGCCATTGGTAAAAACATGTGCGCACAAAGATACGAGCAGATACAGAGAGAGAGAGAGATAGAGAGAGAGCGAGAGAGAGAAAGAAAGAGAGAGCGAGAGGGAGAGATTTGGTTGTTTGAATTTTAACGTCTCTTTTTTAATTACAAGGTTATATCAGAGACGGCGCTTGGTACAATTGAAAGCGTGCTGCCACACTGTGGTGTAAGGAGCGCTTGCATACACCACACCCAGTCACATTATCCTGACACCGGGCCGACCAGACTTAGCACTAAATCCGTAATGCCAGACACTAGGCGGATCAGCTGCTAATACCAATTTTAAAGTCTTTGGTTTGACTCGGCCGGGAATCGAACCACGCACCTCCCGATCTCTGAGCGAGTGTCTTACCGCTAGGCCACAGAGCCGGTCTGAGAGAGAGAGAGAGAGAGAGAGAGAGAGAGAGAGAGAGAGAGAGAGAGAGAGGGGAAGCATTCAAGCTCATAAAAAAGATGAGCAAAAATATTTTGGAGGAGAAAAAAAAAGAGGCAGGTGTTGCCCAATTTTTCAAAAGGATTAAAAACTTCAAGCCGACATTTTGAGGGCGGCAGTCGGGCAGATTTTTAATGGATACTTCTATAAAATGGACAATGAAAGGTGAGACACAGACATGAAAGAGGTAAAGCGACGGATAGAACGAAAGTGGGATATAGAATAAAGAAAACAGTTAAAGAGCGACAGAATGAAGCAGTTCACTGGTCTAGATTACGACCAAGATAAAGGTGATGAATGGTTTGAACAATAACAGGTGTTATGTCCCCAATCTGAGTTAAGAGCACTAACAGTAACACAACAGTAACACAATAACACAATGAAACCACTGACACGGCTACACGCACAGTCTATATTGTATTGAAATTTGATTGATGTGAACTTCACTACGCTACGGAGAATTGCATGGATGTGTGATGATCTAGGAAAACCAGTCGAAAGTCGGACAAGGGCTACCGTACTGCCAAACTTGAGTGAGTGCATGACGAGCTGAACTTCTGCTACTAGGGAACACAGTGGTTGACCCCCACCCCCCACCGCCCACTTTCCCCAGGTAGCCTAATAACTCATCTGAGAAGAAGCTAGATAGGGCGCGTGCGAGGGGATTGCTACTGGTTATATTATATTTTTTATTATAGCTGGCAAGCCTTTGTGGACGTTACAAAAAGGACCGTCCGATAGCTTAAAGGGACTTGACAGCGATCCTCACAAAACCCACTTGTTGTGGGAGGGCTTCTCTTGTGTTAAGGCGCGTGCGGTGATGGGGAGGCTAGGCAAGGCAGCTGAGAGAAGCCCAGACGTTAGATTAGGGAGGTGGACGGCTCGCGACATCCCTAGGAAAACTCGCAGCCAGCAATATCACCCTGATGGGGACGACGACAACACACGACTATTGTGAAAGCTGGCGTTCTACAGACAATGACAAGTCATGTCCCAGGTGAATACCGCCCGGTCTAATGAACTAGGTCAGAATAGTCGGCCAGGATAACCACAAAACAATGGAAAGATAATGCATGTATTGGGGTCAGCCTAAAGGGGAGAATCTCCAACTGTAACCTCTCTTTGTCATGCCCAAATAATGGAGGCTTTTATTAAGTAGTACCATGTACAGCTTTTAATTGTGTCATTGGTTTCTAAGTAATACCATGTACCTGCACTCTATTTCTATAGAGTTTTGATTTTGTAACCATGATACATTCATTATGCAGAAGGCAGTGCAACATCAGGGCTTGTTTTACTAACGACAACAGGTTGACAATCATAATACAGAATGCATTATAACCCTGATACCTCTTCGCCGTGTGCCGTGAAGGCAGCGAACTGACTCGCTCAGAGACTCGGGACAATGGGGTTCCCTGTGTTGGTATCGCGTGTCTGGCTGAGCAGCAACACTCTTTGTTATCACTACAGCGTCAATCTGCGAAGCGTGTAGTACCAGCAACTGAGCAAGCCATCCCGCTTCATGAATGTCCACCTCCCCAGGTGAAAACACTCTCAGGCGTGAGTAAACGGGGTCTGGCGATGATGGAAGATCAGTCCCGAAATTCAGAACTTGAAAACTTTGATGTTTCGGGTGACAGTTGGTCGCTGAGTTTGTGCTGAGGTTACGGTAAGGATGAGGTGGGGGATTGAAAGACACGAAGGATACAGAGAGAGAGAGAGAGAGAGAGAGAGAGATAGAGAGAGAGAGAGAGAGAGAGAGAGAGAGAGAGAGAGAGAGGTTTGTCCCACTCACAGAGACCTACCTACTTAGCACACTCTAAGAGCAGTCACAGTTCTCTTCCTTTGCGACTTTATCTTTAAGATTTTAATCAGAACAAGTCTAAGGACAACTTGCATAGAATCATAATACACATAATCAGTCTGCAAATGACTGGCGTTTGACATTGCGCTGTACTCTGATCAACACATAAACAGTCCTAATGATTTTCTTCGGTGTGAGAATTTAAAGCGCTTTTCGAGTCGCACGCACGCGTTAGTGGTAAATAAATCGCTTTAGTTTCACGGTGCTGAAAGTGAAAGCAGTTTGAATCGCTTTAGTTCTAGTTTCTACGGTGCTGTACATAATTTGAGCCAATCCACACTTGAAAGTTTCTACGTTTCTGCTCTCAACTAAGGAAGAAATCTTTGAGAAACTGCTTTCATCGGTTGCTTATCACCACACATCACTCAGTAGTCGAGATGCATCTAGGCTTTCTTTTCCTTTCTTCAACTTTTTTTCCCCCAAAAAAAACTTTATCTCCCACCTTGAACAGTTGATGGCGTATCTGATGGAGAAAAATAAAACTTCAATAGAAACTCACGAAATGTGGCACAACTGAGAGCATCCGATGATGGAGGAAGTGAAAACAACAACAAAAACCAGTTCATTGCCCTGTCAGTGGGTGAGCAGAGAGCGGACACTCTCATACTAGAGAGGAGGGGCGGGGCATTATCGGGAAACAAACACGGTACAACCAAACAAGAGATGCTAGTCACACAAGGAGCAAGCCTAAACTAGGGTTGGGAGCGGAGACAGATAGAGCTGGCTTTCGCTACCGACCACTGTACCAGGTAGATAGAATTATCTGCTTTATCTTGGTGTGGCAGGTAGTTAAGTGATTTAATCGCGCGATCATTTGCGACAACAAAAAAATTAGTTTTGGTATGTCAGGTGCATACAATGTAAATTTTTAATGTATTACTAAATTAGACAAAATTTTGGCATAATTATGAATGCCATGCAAGAGGTGAAAGGTAATGTGGGCCTTTGCACTTTCTCTCTTTGGTTAAAGTCTCACATTCCTGGTGAATTGCCCCGCCTGCTAAGAGTAATAGTAATACATGTCTTTAAAATCCCTAAGACTAAGAAATAAAACAAAATAAAATCTCCTAGTTCTAGGCTTGATTTTAACACGCATTTAATTTCAATTTGAAAGAAAAAAAAGTTTTTTTTTTAAATAACGAGAGAACCAGATAACCAGAACGGCTGTTTGTGCATGAATTTGATTTGTGCATTTGAATCCCAGGTAGGTAAGAAAGTAGCAACCATGTTGTGTAGTTGTAACTAGGATAAAGTTGGACGGAATCAACACCCATACTTTCATAGTTCACTACGAATCAGCAAGACAAGAAGCTCAAGAAACGCGGGAAACTCCGATACTGAATGCGCGCGCATCTTCTACCTGCACCCTGTGCATACCTCAGCGCTTGTGTTGGACCTGGTGCCCAAACTAGAGGAAACCTTGCAGTCTGCAGTCAGTGAACAGTGAGGAGTACCTGGATTGGGTATTTCCGCTCAGTGTTGGAGCAAATAACATTCCAGCAGTGTGGGAAATTGTTCTTTCTCATCTTGACTGCCTCTTGCCTGTCCTCATTATTCATTTCTTTTAAGTTTTATTGTATAGGCCCCTACTATAGTATCAGTCGGGAAAAACAGAGGCGGGCAGGGAGGGGAAAGGTAAAGATACGCGCGCAAAACACTGAGGCAGTCAGTTGTTAAGACAGACATTTAAATAAGATGCAACAGACAGACCTAAAGACAGACATACTGATATATATATAGGATAGCCCGAGATAGCAGGAAACTGACAGTATATAATTATATTATCAGCACTGTGTCTCGGTGTCTTCTAGTTGTAATCGAAACCTGCTATGATCCATTCCAAAATTGTTCATGCTTTCTGTGAAATAAGCAGTTGCAAGAATTCATTTGGACTTTCGATAATGAAGAATTCGGGATCACTGGCTCGGTGATACATGTGTATTTAATTTAAAAATTGTATGTAAAGGTTCTAACAATCTAAGAGACTTGATGCTGGAGCTTGATAGAGACAGGGTGCCTGTGAGTTGTCGTAGAAGTGAGAGAGATCACGGGGCAAGGAGATGCACAATCTGTGTATGATAGTTTAGAAACACCTGAATCTGCTACAAATCATGGGGGCCTAGATAGCTCAGTTGGTAGTGGCTTCGCTCCGTGGTCAAGAGGTCGCGGGTTCGAAACACAGCCGAGCACAGTCCGGGCCCCTACTGGTTGGGTCGGTGTCAGTATAATGTGACCGGCTGAGGCTAAGTCATGGTATCCCCGCTAGTCTCTGGGTGGCAGCCCGTAAATTGTCATTGGGACCCAAGCCCTGAGAGCACCTTTGAAGTGGAATTGGGCTTGTAAAAAATATCCTTCAATCAATCAAGCTACAAATCATGATGCAGAATACAATGTAGGCCTACACTTCCGGGGAAAACAAGAAGCACTGCATAGACATCTATCCTCTTGCCAGCCTCGGGGCGAAACGAAGACCTGCTAATCATGAATTACGTCCCTTTGATAAAGCGTATGAGCTATGAATGAATGAATTTCGATTCTAGAACCGTTTGCCACAACCAGACAGTACAAACGGCGTCTGCGCTGTTGTTTGATCCAATCGATACAAAAGTATTAAAGTTATTTTACTTTCTGATTTCGGATGATTTCGTTAATGTTTGCTCATTCAGTGTGATGTCTTCTTGCTCATTCAGTGTGATGTCTTCTAATGTCTGTCCCATGAGAGAGGCTGATCATCTCAATATATGAAAACATTACTAGAAATCAGTCAGTATGGAACATTAGAAGAGAATTTTATATAAACGGGAAACACAATAGTAAAGGATGTGTATAATGTGACAAAACTGATTAAAATATTGTCTATGCTGCCAGTTCCGGTGCCTACAATTACATCGTCAATTATTGCATCCACTCCAGCATTTGTGACCAGGGCGGACATGCATCTACTAGTACTACTACTGTGGTATTACAACCGGTACCCTACATGATGTACCTAACTGAATGAAACGAAAAGAACAAAGAACCGGTAAAGACAAAGGCCGAGAAAATCAAAGTCAGCCCTCTAGTCTACTACTAGTACTAGTGTCTGTGTGGTAATCATGTAGAGGAATGATTGCACAACGTGTGGTCAGCGCACAGAAGTCTAAGAATAGGCCTATTCTTAGATTTCTGTGGGTCAGCGAAAGGTAGACAGAGCGAGGTAGGCGGTCTAACCGTGTTCATCTAGATGGCCGTGGTCTGACAACGCTACGTGACCGCTCACGTAAACGGCCAGGTATACATGTGTTACGTCACGCCGAACGGATATCAGTAGCATTGGGAAGCGGCGAGTGTGGTCAGTGCGGCAAGCGCTGGACCTCCCAACGGCCTGGGCGGTGCCTTTCAAGTTGTGGTCCAGGGTGGGCAGACCTGGCTGACCTACATCACACATGCATGACAGCAAAATAACGGGAGTGGAGATAAAAGGAAAGTCTACAGCAACACTCTACATACAAGACTTGTGAGACACCCCGGCCCCCCAAAATAAGAAGATAACGAAAGAACAAACACTTTTCAGGTTTTATGAGATATCGATGAACACAGAGGTTATTAAGAGACCGATTAATAAGGGCAGAGAGAGAGAGAGAGAGAGAGAGAGAGAGAGAGAGAGAGAGAGAGAGACACCTAATACCCCTAGATAATGCTATCGATACACAAAGTGGTCAACACACACACAAAGAGAATGTTCCGGGTTTATTTCCCTGAAAACACTTTCCCTGAGTTCTAGACTACCGGTACATTCTTGGCCAGAAAAAAAGGGTTATCAAAAGTTATCACGCCAGTGTTCAAAGCACACACCATGTATAAACAAGGAGGCTTACTCACAGCGTGCAAAAAAAAAAATAAACAACGAAACAAAACACAAAAACCCAAAACTAAACAAAATATTTAAAAAAAACCAATAAACAAGCAAAAAAAAACAACAAAAAAAAAACAAAAAAAAAAAACTTCGAACCAATTGAACGGTACAAATAGACTTAAGGTGAGGAGTGACTGTATCTCTATCTTAAATTACTGAAGGCATAGTTCATGTTGGTGACTATAGTCTTTTTTCTTTAATCAAGAATACCGCGCATTACCCAAACAAAAATTGAGTTTTTACACTAGATCTAGTAATCGTATATATTTCTATCTCTCTCCGCCTCCTCCTACCATCGCTATTGACAAAGCCCTAAAAAAGTGAAACCGCCCAGACAATCTGCGACAAACCCTTTTGTGCTAGAGATCTGCGCAAAGTGTTGTATAAAGAGTACCGGTAGAGTTAGTCTATAGCCTACTTACACAGCGACTAAAACGAAAGCTTCTACTGAGATTGACACAGGCCACAACGCACAGCTCGTGCAACTAAAACAATGCGGGTAATTGTTTTTACATGAAATACACGTATTGATACTAGCACGCCGACAACTGAGTACACCATCCTAGAGTACAATCAGGATAGATCTCGAGTCTAGATTCTTCATACTGGCACCACCAGGCAAGCCACAACACTAACTGAATCAAAACAAAGGGGGAAAACTGGGGGAAAAAGGATAGAACCAAAGGCAGCTAAAAACGACTTGCCACAACATCGGAACACTAGGAAAAGCAAAACTACTGGAGCAAAACAAAAAAAAAAAAACAACAAAAAATATTAACATAAAGGAAACGAGAGACACAGATTGCAAACTGAGGGAATGCAACTAAATCTCAAAAATCAAACTCTATACATAACATTACGGACTATCTAGATCTAGATGTATTTTAATTTAGATCTAGATTAGGCCTATACCACCGAACACTGAAGCAAGAAAATCGTAGGCTTACCTCGAAATACCATGATTACATTCTATGAAGAAAGTCAAACGTGCTGATCTTTGCTTTGATTCTAACTCTAAGCCAAATCTCTACACACTGAGTCTCAAAGTTCACTTGAATGTCCGATCTAGAATCTAGCTGATCTAGAGATGTGTGCCATGCACAAAACACTCTTGCAAACGCCGCTAAACAGGAATAGCAGAGCTGCGATCGCAACAAGACGAAATTTTTTTATGCCGCCATATCTTGGTCCATTATCTGTCGCAATGGAAAGTGCGCAGAATGCAAGGCTGACTCCAGAACAGTGATGTTTTGTTTGAGAATGATGTCCTACTCTAGAGCGACTTGGCGTGCAAACCGCACACAACGAAACTGGTGATCACGGACGGGAACTCTCACCTAAGTACGTACCGCAGCGCAAGTACCCTGCAGTGGTTGGCGTAGAATGCTCCGTGCGGTAAGACAAGACGCTAACGATGCCAACCGGTGCCTTCAGCGGTGAGCTGGGCGGTTTGATTGACGCGGTGAGACTCACTCCCAGCAGACGAGATGAGACGCCAAGTTCCAGTGTTCCAGCAGCAGGTCTGTACGCGTCTGAGATTAGCGTAGAGCCAGAAGTAACACAGAGACCCCGCGGTATCTCACCTTTGTGAAGGAGGCTGGAGAAAGAGACCGTGCGTGCGTTCAGCGTTCTGCGAGGATCCACCTTACGCCAGTGGCAGGGCAGGCCGTAGAACGCCGAGATCTAACAGACTTGGAGAACACCAAAACAAGTGCGGGGAATCCTGTCTCAGCCATTCAGCGCACCGGTACAACTAAGGTAAACCCCGCCCACTTCACGGCTCAGAGACGCCAGGTCGCGCTCTCTGCTATCTGCTGCCTGCCACCGTCAGGGCTGGCCCGTGCCTGGGGTCTGCTGGCGTAGCGCAAGGCCTAGGGCCTCCTCCCTGACTCGCTTAGCCTACCTCCTTGTACCTGGCGTCTGCTGGCGAGGTCTGTCTCCCTCTCTCGCAAACAGCTAGGCTTAGCCTCTAGATTCTAGCATCTTTGCCAAGGGCCCTAAACTCGTGGAAACAACCATGCTATCTTTCTCTCTTCAAAACCGTCGTTACAGCCTTCCAGTCTTCACTTTCAAGCAAAAAGAAAACAAGAAGTTAAAACTTCAGTATGCCGCGGAGCCTGGCTGTATCGCCCCAGTAACCCAGTTGAAGCGAGAGAACTGCAGCAGGCCCCGCCCTCCTCAATCGCCCCACCTGTCAGCAATATTCACTACCAGAACACTAACGACGAGGGCGGAGAGG
>BMAT01001089.1:147955-161317 GCA_019649035.1 Elysia marginata | reverse complement strand
GACAGACAGACAGACAGACAGACAGACAGACAGACAGTCAGACAGAGACAGAGACAGAGAGAGAGAGAGAAAGTTCACGTTATCGCGATCATGACATATTTCATCCCAATGCAAAGAAAAAAAACTCGAAGATTTTATTTCAGGAAAACTCCACAAAACTTCCTTGTGCTTGATGCCTTAAGTGTGCTTTGGCTATGGTCTGAGCACATTTATCTCTGGTATTTTTCAAATATAAAAAAAATCAAAAGTACATGGCTTTTCGATATGAATATAAATATGAAACCTCTTTTTTCTAACGAGCATGCAAACTTTTTTTTAAAAAAAGCACTTTAATTTGTAAGTGAACCCTTTTTCTTCTTTTTGGCCTTGAAAATCATTAACCAGAAACTTAGAGTTATTGACGTTGCCCTGTTTTTTTACATGAACTTGAAATCGCATTTCAGGTTCGTCACACATGTGCAGCCAGTGAGAACGAACATACACAAATGCATGTATGAGCTGTTGAAATACACCGCCAACTTGAGATAATTAAATTAACAATTTAAAGAAAGAAAACGGCGCATGTTCACCAGACGTAATAAAGAAGATGTTTACAGCCATACATCACCTTGGGTTTGAGGGTCACGTGAATGCCCTTTATTAAATTTTATTACCCATAGCGATAAATAGATTTTCATTGCCATTCTCCCAACTCAAGAAGACATTGGTAAGTTACATGGAAAAGGAAGATAACTGAACAGGCCAGCCCTAACAAGTTTCTTGATAACCAGCATTGTTCTGTTGCAGTGAGACGAAATTCTTGACGGATTTTATATCGTGTTTCTTTTTCTTGTCGAAAGTTCACAGGGCTTGCACTCGGACAGTCACATAATTATATTTAGGTACACTATATGATCTAATAACATGCGAAGATTTTCTGTTAAAAACACTAGATCTAGTGCTTGTAAGAAGTTACTATTTTGCGGAATCCCTTTTATACTTATGTGTTATTACTCTGTTTGTATTCATTTAGATTCACATGGCGTTGTGTAAATTTACACATGCCCCTTTTAGTTAGTTTTATCAAGAGGCAGAAACAACACAAATATATAAAGACATCACGACTTTCTTGTCAATATACATGCATTCAGCTCTCTCAGTTTTAACTTAAAGAACGGTCAATTGCGAACATCAAAAAGAAATTCGAACTGATTTGATTTTAAAACAAAGTGAAGAAGCCTTTATGGTTTTAAAAAGGTACCGTACCTATAATCCAAGATGACGCTGTTACCATAGCATCCGGCAAACATTGTAAGAAAGAAAAATTATTCTCAGCTAAATTTAAAGATTGGCTACCTAATGATAACCTTAGTTTAAATTTTTTTAAATTGTATTTACGAACTGCCTATCTTATAGGTGCAAGATGACGATCTGTATCTTGGACATTAGCCTTTTCCTATTCCTTACAAAATTTGTCACTATGCAATAGATGATTTTCGTTTTTTATTACCTTAAAGATTTTTTTGCAAGATATATAGATAGGTAGATAGAGAGAGTGAGAGAGAGAGAGAGAGAAAAAAAAANNAGAGAGAGAGAGAGAGAGAGAGAGAGAGAGAGAGAGAGAGTCTGTAACTTAAAGATAAATGGGAGGGAAAAATGAGATTGATACGACTACGTGAAAAGTAATATCAAATACTTAGGAGAAACAAGAAGAAAAGAAAACTGGAAGTATGACAAAGTAGAGTAAAAGAAGAGAAATGCTCAGGCAGAGAGATGGCGTAAGATACCGTGAAGTTAACAAGGAAAAAGAGATAACAATCGGTAAACGACACAGGAGGAAAGGCATAAAAAGCTATAAGAACCTACTTAGGCATAAAAGAGAGAGATAAAGAGAGGGAGAGAGAGAGAGAGGAGAGAGAGAGGGAGACAGAGAGAGATAGACAGAGAGAGAGAGAGAGAGAGGAAGCGTGTGTGCGTGTTTTGTAAAATTTTTTGCACGCATATTTATATTATATATTATGTCATTGGTTTATCATTTTCGTTACGTTCTTCACGGGGTGACGCCCCTTTTTTGGAATAAAGTACTCGTAATTGAATGTGAATCTAAATCCGAAGGACGGCGTAAAAAAAAGGCAAGTTCATAGTATTGATTGAATGATTTGGAGAGAATGAGACAAATTATACGCATAATGAGTTGAAAAAATCATGATTATGTTTAAAGTTAGACTGATAGAGGTAATGCAAAGTTACCTGATGACGCAAAGTAATGAACACAGTCCAGTCTATTTCTTGACTAGTTTGGGTATAGAAATTATTTTATATTCTCTAAAAATAGAATGCAGTGTGTACGTCTATAGATTGATCATTTTTTCCTCCTCGTTACCTTTTTGGGTAATTTTCAAAAAAATTCATTTTACATTACGAATTCTGCTAAATTTAGTACTGTCATGAGATCTTTTCAATGTCTGAAAGTATTTTTTTTTGTTTTGTATGCATATGAATCAGAGGTGTCTGACGTTTATACTGTGTGAAGTTCAAGTATTTCATTTTGTTCCCCTTTGTTAAACAACGTACAATCTTAAATATCTAACCATACAAGTAATGAGGTTTAAAAATTGGAATACGTTGTCATTAGTAAAGTAAAATTAAATTATTTTTGGACTTCAAAGTATTTGATCAAGACGTGCTTCCTAACTGTAAAAACCGTCAGAGTCTTTTGGGTTTGATTTCACTCTATTTTTTTACACCGGCTCTGTGGCCTAGTGGTAAGACACTCTCTCAGAGAACGGGAGGTTCGTGGTTCGATCCCCAGCCAAGTCAAACCAAGGACTTTAAAATTGGTATTAGCAGCTGATCTGCCTGGTGTCTGGCATTATGGATTTAGTGTTAAGTCTGGCCGGCCCGGTGCCAGGATAATGTGACTGGGTGTGGTGTACGTAAGCGCTCTTTACATCACAGTGTGGCAGTACGCTTTCAATTGTCCCCAACACCGTCTCTGATATAGCCTCGAAGTTGACTGGGACGTTAAAAATTCAAGCAAGTCAATTTTTTAAAGTAAGGTATATATTTTAGCTCTAAAAATATTGACAAAACAAGTGAGCTGTCGGCTTTACCCCTTCGTCAGACAAAAAAAATGTTGTATTTTTAGAGCTAAAATATATACCTTACTTTAAAAAAAATTGACTTGCTTATCCACACAGCTCTACTGCGACTCCTGTTCAATTTGTTAAAAATTCAAACAACCAACCAACAATCTATTTTTGGATATTTTCACTTTAATTAAACATAAGGAAAATCAAATTTGTTTTTAGAAAGCTGCAAAATAGGATTCTTTTAGTTTAAGAAGAGGTATAAAGGCAATGAAGCTATAGATGGCCCGGACATGTAAAAAGTGTCACATTTCTATAACATGAAAGCTCATAACACGCAATGACCTGCCTCTCATTCTTATACCAAATAAAGATTTATGTAATATATATAAAGGGAAAACAACGCTCCTATACCGCTATGAGTTTAGACTCATAGTTATTTGAAAGATCAGATAAAGGAAAAAAAATAAGACGGGATTAAATATATAACTATATATGATGGATTTGTGAAATGCAACACAGCCAATTAACATAAAAATTCAGGTCTGGCAAAGCTTTTGTCTGAGATTAGTAATTGACAATGTACTTTCAAGACCAAAGCACTATGGTTTACCGATTTCTTCCTCAATGTACGACGCAGATGTTGAGATGACAAACGTCAATGTTAATTAGGTGACAGATCCAGTAAATTCTTGTCGAGCAGGATCTTGAAGCCGAAAATAGCAGTCAATTATCAAATTCTAAATGGTTGCGCAACTAAGTAAACTAATTATCTTGCTCAATAAGTCGAATAGTGCAAAGTACTTGATTGCCTTTAAGTGCTTACGTGATTTCGAAGGACGTCTATCTAACGACATCCTAGCCACAGAAAACTGCATATATAAGTAGAGATTCTCACATGAATTTTTCAACTCACCAGGACTACCGCACAATCATCGCCATGTCTCTCATCACCCAACTGACCTGTGTGTGCGGCCTGCTCCTGGTATGGTCTTCTTCAAGTGACGCCCACGGCCGTCTCTGGGATCCTCCCAGCCGCAGTTCTATGTGGAGACGAGGCTTCAATGTACCAGCGAACTACCAAGACAACGAACTTTTTTGTGGAGGGTTTACTGTAAGTGAAAATTTTCAATTTATGTACCATTTTCTAAACATAACAGGACCCTTTAAAAAGCTTACTTCTAAGATATTCAAAATTAACCTGGTTCAACCAGAAGTATTCTCTTGCGTCCTGGGTGAAACAGTCGCATGTCGCCTTTGTTTTCACCCTCAAAAGCGGTGCTGTTTTGAACGAGACAATTGTCTAATCTTCAAAACGTCAAAGATTTTATTATCAGTACTTTATTGAAAGATATTTAAAAAAATATTGAATGCATACCTAGAAAAGAAATGAAAATGCAATATTATAAGATTACTACACTAATGTGGACAATGCTTTTTGTCTGGTAGGAACTTTAACTTTTCTTTCCATGATTGTTGATGCTTTTGACACACGACAAGTAAAGATTTATTGACAAATTTGGGCAGTTCATAATTCTTTTCCTCAAAAAACACCTGCCTAATTTGGTCTTAGCAGTTTCTTTTTACATTGCGTAAGAACGCGCAAAAACACAAAAAGAATGAAAAACGTAGCTTTGGTAGAAGTTCAGACTAGAGTGTGTTCAGAGTATGGAGAGCTCTATAACGCTATCTATCGATGATGCTACTGTGGATTCGCTGTTAATGACCAGCCAAATGCATATCACGCACACTTTATGACATCTTTTTCATGACGTTGCAAACAACCAGAAACAACTGTATTACAACCACCCTGCACAGTTAACGGAAACAGTTACAACATAAACATCTAGCTTTTAGGACTTGGACAGAATTAGAAAATCTTTCACAAAACCGCAGAGACTAGAAAAGAATTATGACTATCTAAATGCGGAACCAATGAAGTCAGTCAAAACTGCAAAGCCACATGACTTCGTGGAAAGTCCTGAGAATCCCGTCCTTACTTTTTTTACCCGGTTTTTTAATCAATATGACGGTCTAGCAAAAGCTTAAAGTTAACTGAAGACGAAGGAGAAACAGAAAACTTGGCGACCAGGTCCCATCACAAAAGTTATACCAGGAAGTAAAACACCTGTCGGCTAATTTGAATAATTCACGATGGATATGATACACACGCGATTCCGAGATCGGCTAACTTGAATAATTCACGATGGATACAAACACGATTCCAAGATCGGCTAACTTGAATAATTCACGATGTATACAAACACGATTCCAAGAGCGGCTAACTTGAATAATTCACGATGGATACAAAAACAAATGCACGAGGTTATAGAAGGACTTCTATTCTAAAGATTATTTTGAAATCCTAAATAAAGCAACGGTTGTTTTAAATATTTTTAAGATTTTTTACCTACCGGGTACTTGATTTTTTGCCAAGGCTAAACCTACAATTAATTTTTTTTTTAAGAAACAAAAACTACCGACATCTTGAGCTGATAATTATTTAATATATCTGAGGTTTTTTGTTAAGTTCAGCATCCTTCAGGTTTGCTACGATTTTTCTACGGAAAAAAGATAGGCGTGGTGGGAAAAGATAGACAAGACTATATAAACTGTGAAGCTGGTTTACATGACATAATCACAGTCAGATGGTTCCTATCATTGAGACAGTGCGCGAGTCGGGCGACCTGCCCTTTTTGAACGCGTTGCGAGGAAAGAAGAGGCAGACCGCGCCGCGAAGATAGAACCAGAGAAGATGAGACTGAAAACAGAGATTAAAATGTCACAGGCAAAAATTCAGGCTGGAATAGTGAAGGATGAAACTGTCGGTAACACTTCAAGGTTTAGTGACGCAAGTGCCAAGCATCCAAAACTCCCTCATTTCCAGGACGGAAAAGACGATCTTGATATTTGGCTAACGAGATTTGAGAGGTTTGCTGAAAGTAACAGCTGGTCAAGGGACAAATGGTCATCGTCGTTGTGTGCACTGTTGACCGGGCGTGCTTTGGATTGCTACGGGCGGCTATCGTCGGAACAGGGACAGGACTATGACAAAGTGAAACAAGCGCTGATGAAGAGGTATGACTTAACCCTGCAAGCCTGCGGAAGGTGATAGTCCTGACATGTTCATTGTGCGAATCGTGACATACTTAGATAGGTGGATAGAGTTGTCTAGGACAGGGGAGGCTTATGATAAATTGAAAGACTTGATAGTGCGAGAACAGTTTATGGATGCCTGTCCAGAGGATCTAGCTACAAGTTAGCGGGAGAAAGACCTGCCTACACTTGAAAGAATAGCAAAGGCGGCAGACTTGTTTCTTCAGGCCAGACACAGAAAATTGTGTGATCAACCTCGTCGGGTGTTTCAAAATAACGCACTGCCCAAGATGGATCCTGTACGGCTGATTGAACCTGAGAAGAAGCTCAACAGTGGACAACGTACAGGAGAGGCTAAGGTGGGCGTGGCTGACCAGCGGTTGTGCTTTAAGAAAACCGGACACAGTGCTCGTTACTGCACAGCTGTGGATACAAAGATGAAAAAGGCTGGTGCAGGATTGGTGTTGAAGGCAACCGAGGTGAAGACAGCCACAGTGAAGAAACCTACAGAGGGCTCCACGATGAAGTTGACAGACAATATTCAAAGTGAAGTGAAAGACGGAATGTTAGAGCTGGCCAGCGGAAAGTCTATACCCGTGATGATGAACTGTGCTGCTCTGAGTGATCCAGAGAAGACAAAGAGTCCTTGTTTGCCTATCCTGAGAGGTGATAGACGGTCGAGAAGTCGACGTAATGCGCGACACTGGCTGCGAAGGTGTCGTGGTTCGGAGACAACTGGCCGACCGGGTAAACTGACTGGTGAGTGCTGTCTACTGCTGAGAATAGACAACACCGCGTTGTTGGCTGAGAAAGCAGTCATCAACTTGAGGACGCCTTTTCTTAGTGGAGAAGTGAAGGCGTTGTGCATCCCGGACGCCATCTGCGATGTCATCGTCGGAAACGTGGACGGAGCTAGGAGCCCAGAGGATCCCGACATGTCTGTGATGGTGGGTGTGGCGACGACCAGGGCGCAAGCAAAGCGCGATGCAGTAACGAAGCCGTTACGGGTGCCTAATATTGAGAGACACAGAGGAGTGGATCTTGAACAGTTGATTAAGCTCCAACAAGAGGATCCAAGGATTCAAGAACTAGTGGATGGTGGCAGAATTTCTTGGAGAGGAGGGAAAGTTGTTTCCTTCGAGAAGGCGAGGGGCATCGTGTATTGTCGATACGACGATCCTGGACAAAATGTGAGCATTAAGCAGGTGGTGCTACCCAAGTCACTGCGCGAATATGTGATGTCAGTAGCCCACGATTCCCTGACTGGAGCACATCTTGGGATCAGGAGAACGAAGGACAAAGTCCTTAGTAGACACTCATAGACTACGCTACAAGATACGCAGAGGGAGGTGCCACTACGCAAGATTGACACAGAGACTGTTGCTGAAGCTCTTCTGGATATCTATAGCTGGCTCGGCGTACCAGAGGAAGTGCTGAGTGATCAAGGGACGCAGTTCATGTCAGACTGTATGAAGGAAGTCTGCCGTCTCCTTGGTATCAAACAGAGGGCCACGACCCCGTATCATCCTATGTGCAACGGGCTAGTGGAAAGATTCAATGCGACGCTGAAGACGTGCCTACGTCGCTTGGGCAGTGAAAAGCCTCGCCAGTGGCACCGATTCATCAACCCGCTTCTGTTTGCTTATAGAGAGGTGCCTCAGGAGCCAACGCACTTTGCCCCATTCGAGTTGCTATACGGAAGAACTGTTCGAGGTCCCATGCATATTTTGCGCGAGTTGTGGACAAAGGACATTGAAGAGCCGGAAGTGAAATCAAGCTACGAATATATATTGGGGGCAGCGTGGCAGAGTGGTTAGCGCGTCGGACTCGCGATCTGGAGGTCGTGGGTTCGATTCCCGACCACGCCATGTTGCAGTTGCCTTGGGAAAGCAATTTACCCTAACTTTCCCCAGTCCAACCATCTGTAAAACGGGTAACCAGCTACAGGCAATTCTTGAATTTGTGATAGATGCGCCTGCAACACCCTGCATATGGGTTTAAAGTAGCCTTAAATGTACTGGTCTGCTGGGGCATTGGTGGCGCTGCTCTTGTGGCGACACAGTTACGCTGAGTAACGAAGCAAAATTTCCCGAAAAAAAGATTAATAAAGTTAATAAAAAAAATGTTCTGAATCTTTGTGAGCGGCTGGACGATACGCTAAAAATAGCTCGCGAAGAACTTAAGAAGGCTCAGGGGCGACAAAAGCACTACTACGACCGGACCGCGAAGTGCAGAAAATTCCCTGTGGGGGAGAAAGTTTTAGTCCTGCTGCCGACGGATTCGAACAAATTACTGATGCAGTGGAAAGGACCATTCGAAGTTGTGGCGACGGTCTGAGTGAACGATTACCGGATCAACATGGGTGGAAAAGTGAAGACATTCCTTATTAACCTGTTGAAGGGGTACATCGCTTGTGACCAGGACATCTATCATCCGCTGTTGGTGAAGGACCATCCACGAGTAGCTCTGCCATATCGGCTGCGAGTCTAACTGTCATTGAAGATATCGAAGGTGAACATTTCAACGACAGCGACTGTGAAACCCTACCAGAACTAGGCGGTTGGGGCAGCAATGAGACGGTCAACAATCTACAATACGGTGATCAACTGACCCCGGATCAACGAAGACAGCCGGAGGAGATCGCCTCATCGTACTCCTCTATCTTCAGTGATCGACCTGGTACCGTGTCATCTGAGGAACATCGCATCGAGCTGACGTCATCAACTCCTGTGCACCAACGCCCTTACCCCGTGCCGTACGCAATAAGGCAGACTTTGCGTGACGAAGCCAGGAAGATGGAAGACTTGGAGATCATCACCTTACTCTTCTCCTGTTGTAGTCGTCAAGAAGAAAGACGGTTCCAATCATGTCTGCATTGACTACAGGCGGTTGAATAAGATCACAACGTTTGACCCTCAGCCTATGACACCCCCAGCGGACATTTTCAGGATATGGAGAAGGACCAGTACTTCTCAAAGCTTGACCTCAGTAAAGGCGACTGGCAGATACCCGTGCGCAAGGAGGACATTCCAAAGACGGTTTTTGTGACAATGGATTGTCACTACGAATTCCTGAGGATGCCTTTTGGGATGATGAACTCTGGAGCTACGCTGACCCGTGCAGTGAAGAAGTTGTTGTGCGGAATGGACAATGTAGGCGACTATATTGATGACCTGCTTCTCCATACAGAGACATGGGAAGCCCACGTGAAGACTTTGGTTGAACTTTTTAGGCGCCTTCGAGAGACCAACTTCACTGTCAGGCCAGTTAAGCGCGTTCTTAGATCGTCAACGATTGACTTTTTAGGATACCGCTTGGGTCAAGGCACGATCAGTCTCCAAGATGAAAATGTTGAATAGGTTAGGAATGCTCCGAGACCCAAGACGAAAAAAGAGGTTAGAGCATTCTTGGGGCTGGTCGGCTACTACCAAAAGTTTGTGCCCAATTTTGCTGCGATCTCTGCCCCTCTTTCGGACTTAGTGCGTAAAGGCAGCTCAATACTGTGAATTGGGGTGACAGCCAGGAGAAGGCTTATAACTCTTTGAAGTTTGCGGTGACGTCAAAGCCAGTTCTGCAGTTGCCCGATATTAACAAGAGGTTCATTCTCAGAACAGACGCATTTGGCCGACGACTTGGCGCAGCTCTCATGCAGGAGAGTGATGGCATGCTATTTCCCGTTGCTTACGCCAGCAAGAAATTGACAGATAGGGAGCGAAAGTATTCAGTGATTGAGAGAGAGGCTCTTGCTATCGTTTGGGGAGTGAAGAAGTTTTCATTGTATCTTTATAGAACTAAGTTTACTTTGCAAACGGACCATGGTCCTCTTATACAGACAAAAAGAGAACCGTGGTGGGAAGAGAAAAACGAGACTATTAGAAACTGTGAGGCTAGTTAACATGATATTGATGGTATAATTTACCCTGCAAGGAATTTGCATGTGGGGTGGCCTGCCCTTTTCGTACAAAAAGACCCACTTTTACGGGAGGAGCAGAAATCCGTTCGCATGAAATACATTACAAAAGTAATTGAAAAATTACAAAAAGTTAAAAAAAAATAATTGTTGCTTTTTCTACACTAAGGAACAAAAGGAATGTACGGTCTGAAAGCTCTGGCAAAAATATATCTATATGAACTATCGCTTTCGGAGATAATCACAAAGTTATTTTTTAGGTAAAGTAATTATTTCAAAACTTAATTTTTTGTGCTGATTTCAAACCAAGAAATAGTCGCATATGTATGTCCCATAAGCTTTTTAGTACTGACCTAGGCCATCAAAATAATGTTAAAATAGATTGTAGAGGTGTACAGTTAGAAATATAATATCGATGGCAGGCGGATCAAACCTCTGATTTTAATATAGGAAAAGAAGCCACACCAGAGGTTTGATGTGCCTGCCATCGATATATGATCTCTCGTTTCGCCTCTAATCGAACCAATTTAAATATACGTATGCCTTTTACACATTATTAAGCGCACACAATAACAACTAATTTGTATAATATTTACGAAGAAGCA
Organism: Elysia marginata; assembly: GCA_019649035.1. Classification (NCBI taxonomy): domain Eukaryota; kingdom Metazoa; phylum Mollusca; class Gastropoda; family Plakobranchidae; genus Elysia; species Elysia marginata. The sequence goes on along the minus strand of BMAT01001089.1, from coordinate 150,638 downwards.
GATGGCAAAATATAAAGTAATCTTTGTAATGAAAAAAATTTAAGTTACCCTCTAAAATCTTCATGTTAAATCCTTTAATTTTTCACTCTATTAGAGCTCAGATATTTTTTTCATTCATTACCAGAAATACAACGTTTCGCACACGACTGACTAAATGTCCCGTTTGAATTAACTTTCAAAGGTTTTAGAAATTATAATTCTGCACGTTCGATCTGAAATCAGTCATTTAAACCAAAAGCAAAAATCGATCGAGCGATTTTGTAATCTCTACCGGTATAAAGTATAATTATTTTGTCTTGACTAATTCTGAAATTATCGTATAATTTTCCGATCTTTTTATAATTTGCGTTTGTGAAGTAGGAGAATAATTATAATTTACACATGTAATTATAACAAACTAAGAAAATATTAATATAATTCAATTTTTCCCTTTAATATAGCCTGAAAAGAAATAGGAAAACATGTTGATTTTTCACACAAAACAAGTCAAAAGTGAAATTTGGAAGAAAAAACAAAATGAATTTTAAGTCTTTTTTTTCAATACAATAATATATATCATCAAGGTTAATCTTTGCAAATATTATAAAAGTAATAGTTCCACACAATTCACATCAATATTTGTATAAAATGGTTTTTGGAAATCTTAACTCATAGTAAAGCTTTGATATGGTATTTTTTTATTACAATGCATTACGTTAAAATTATAGCGTTCCCTCCCCAAGCACTGCCCCGATCTTTGCCTTTACACCGTCTTGGGTTCCTGTTCATTATATTTGTTGTATCTTTAAACTAGATCACTCTCTTTTGTAAACATCAGGTTATTGTCAAAATCTTTAAAATGTTGCGTGTTTATTTTTTTTAGCCGTCAAGTCCTATAGGTTGTTGTATTTTTATTCATTGGCGCGACTTTTACAAGCTTTAAGTTTTTGCGAATCCCATACCTTTAATGTCCTCTTTTTACTGCAAAGTAATGTAAAAGGAATTGCTATATAATATCCCCAAATCTCTACACGCGTTACATACGTCAGCCTACAGGCATTATCACCCAAATTACCATCTGTACTAACAGCGAATTAGCAGATAAAGCGTACTGACAACATTATTTCTCTGCACATAGGCCGGTACTCTTTATTTGACTCTTGATTGAGAAGATTAAATGCCTGCAAAGACATGCCAGCCTAGGATTTTGAACCCTATTATATGCACAAAAGCTTATCATTGTTTATTGTAATTTTCACTCGAGATACAATGATTTGAGAATCGTTCCACAGAAGACCTTTCCATTCCGTTGAAAATAAGCTTGCATATTAACTCTCAGAAGGTTAACAGCTGGATGATTGAAATTTTTTTTATGATAACAAGACATAATTATGTTTAAGAGCTCACTTCTTTGTATCTGTTTACACTTTTAATGTTAAGTTTCATGAAACATCAAAATTCCATAATTAAGCAAAAATTAAAAAAAACTAAAAAAAAGTAAAGGAATTACTTCCAAAATTATCCAAAATGGTTGGACCTCTTAAGTTCCGTTTATTTATTCAAATATTTTCTGAAATAAACATTATAAATGTTGATTTTGAAGTGCAAAAGGCAAACTGTTGACTGAAGGTCAGTTGCATAGTGGTCTAGTAACAGACAGTTGACCGAGAAAACCAAGGCTAGAGCTCTGCCTGACTTCACAAGCCGGCTTCATCCCCAGGGAAAGGCTTATTACACACAGCTCTTTGCAACATTCAGAAGATATAAGAGTCATCGGGTTGGGGTAGTAAAACTGAAAGATTTTGTAAGCATTCTTAAGTAATGCGCTTTAACTGCTCTTCCTCTGTGAATTCAGAAAGTGAATTGCTTCGTAATAATAATTATGTCGAGAAACCGATGTAAAACATTTCGAACACATTAAAGTATTTGGCGCTGTATAGAATACGCTATTAACTCTGTAGTTTATAACACATCCAGTCTTCCATACATTTAGCTCTTTTTAGAACTCCGTGCAGTTTCACGAATGAACGTTTTTTGATGTTGCTGTCCATCTCTTCTAATGTCTGTGCATCTCCCTCATAGGACTGTGCCTTATACCCAAGCAAGAAATATGACCGTACTATTGTAATTTATACACGTTGTTTTTACGGGAGTTGGTTTTTCAATTAGCTTTTAGTGATGCATGTCTGCTGCATTAGTTTGAATACCTTACCTCCAAAAAATTCCTGAAAAGATCACGTTACAGACGAAATCTTTTACCCCGAGACTTTTTAAATAAGTATTAGAAACTACCTTAATATGCACAGGTTTGCTAAAACAAAGTCGTTTTGTTGATAAAATCATGTAGAGGTCACACAAAATGAGCCCACATGCGGGATTTTTTATGTTGAATTATATATATATTTAAAAAGGCCTTTAAAAGCTTTCTAATATGGTGAAAAATATCTTAATTAGGTTCTGAGTTACTGTATTTGGAAGACAAGAAATCCAACAAGTTTCATAAATTTCAAAAAGTGGAGGAACTTTTTATTGTTTTCATATTCTAGAAGCTAAAACGGCATTACTGTATTTTAACAAACCCTAAAACACATTGAAAATTTCGTTTTGATGGTCTCAAAAGAGGATATGGCGAAAAACATCACAAACTTTCAAATTATGCAAAAATAATTTTGAGAATAATGGCGCGGCGAGGGGGGGGGGGGGG
>BMAT01001089.1:116542-129431 GCA_019649035.1 Elysia marginata | reverse complement strand
CCCACGGCCGTCTCTGGGATCCTCCCAGCCGCAGTTCTATGTGGAGACTTGGCTTCAATGTACCACGCAACTACCAAGACCACGAACTTTACTGTGGAGGATTAGATGTAAGTACAAGATTTAATTTACACTTTTTCTAAACATATCAGGATCCTTTATCAAGCTTACTTCTAAGATACTCAAAATTGACCTGGTTCATCGAGAAGAATTCTCTTGTGTCCTGGGTAAAATAGTTGTTTTCACCCTTAAAAGCGGTGCTGTTTTGAACGAGACAATTTTCTCATCTTCAAAACGTCGAAAATTTTATTATCAGTGCTTTATTGAAAGTTATAAAAAATTTATTGAATGCATATAATGGAAAAAAAATTAAATGCAATATTATAGAGAACTAAACTGATGTGGACGGTGCTTTTTGTCTGGCAGGAACTTTGACTTTTCTTTCCATGATTTTTGATGCCTTTGAGACAGTAAGAGCTACAGATGACGACAAGTGAATATTTATTGACAAATTCGGACAGTTCATAATTCTTTTCCCCAAAAACACCTGCCTAATTTGGTCTTAGCAATTTCTTGTTACATCGCGTAAGAACGCACAAAAACACAAAAAGAATGAAAAACGTAGCTTTGGTAGAAGTTCAGACTAGAGTGTGTCCAGAGTATGGAGAGCTCTATGACATTATCTATCGATGATGTTACTGTGGATTCGTTGTTAATGACCAGCCAAATGCATTTTTCGCACACTTTATGACAACTTTTTTCTCTGCGTTGAAAACAACCAGAAACAACTCTATTACAACCACCCTGCACACTTAACGAAAACGGTTAAAACATAAACATGTAGCGTTTAAGACTTGGACAGAACTAGAAAATCTTTCGCAGATACCGCAGAAACTAGACAAGAATATCACTATCTAAAAGCCGAACCAATGAAGACAGTCATAACTGCAAAACCACATGACTTTGTGGAAAGTCCTCAGAATCCCGCCCTTTTTTGTGCCCAATTTTCTAATGAATATGACGGTCTAGCAAAAGATTAAAGTTCATTGAAGACGAAGCCAAAGGAGCGACGGAAAACTTGACGACCAGGTGCCATCGCAAAAGCTATATACATGTATAAGGAAGTAAAACGCCTGTCGGCTAACTTGAATAATTCACGATAGATATACACGCGAATCCAAGAGGTTATAGAAGAACGTTTATTCTAAAGATTAAAATTGAAGTGCTAAATAAAGCAACGATCGTTTTAAAGGTTTTTAAGATTGTTTCTATTTGATTTTTTTGCTAAGGCTACGCTGACAAATTAAATTTTTTTTTTTGTAAGAAACAAAAACTACCGACATGTTAAGCTGATTTTTAATATATCTGAGGTTTTTTGTTAAGTTCAGCATCCTCCAGGTTTGGTAAGATTCTTATACGAAAAAAAAAAAGATAGACGTGGTGGGAAAAGATAGACAAAACTATATAAACTATAAGGCTGGTTTACATGACATAGTCACAGTCAGATGGTCTCTATCATTGAGACAGCTCGCGGGTCGGGCGACCTGCCCTTTTAGTACAAACAGCGGCATATCGACAAAACCACTTTTACTGGAGAAGGAAAAACCCTTTCGCATGAAATACATCACGAAAGTGATTTAAAAAGTCACAAAAAAATTACGAAAAATTAGTTCTAGCTATTTCTTCATTAGGGAACAAAACAGATGTACCATCTGAAAGTTCGGATTAAAAAAGTTCTAAACAAATTTATCGTTTTGGGGGATAATGACAAAGTTTATTTTGAGTGAAAGTTATTTTTTAACTTATTTTTTGGGGGCAGAAAAGGGGATGCCTCAAGGCGTTAAATTTTCTGCTAGCCTTTCATAAAGACTTATTCTAAACCGAGAAAGAATCGCATGTGTATGCCTCATAGTCTTTTAGTGTTGACCTAGGCCATCAAAATAACGCAAGAGCAGATTGTAGAGCTGTACAGTTAGGAATATGACTGTTCTTTCGTTCCTTTCCTATCTAATTGAACAATTTTATAAATCCCTGTGCCTTTAAAACATAATTGTGAACATAATGACATCTAATTTTTATACTATTTACGGGGAAACCGATGGTAAATCAATTTTCATTGTTACTAAAACAAGAAAAAAGTTATAAACATTATTCAAAATCTTCATGTATAATCTTTTAATTTTTTAAAGAAATCATATAACTCTATGGTTTTCTGTCCATTTAAACACATTTAAGGTTTCGCACACGACTGAGTTAATAATTTATCTCGTTTGGATAAACTTTCAAAAGGTTTTAGAAACTATAACTCTGTACGTCCGATTCGATTAACTTTTTTAAAACAAAAGAAGGATATATTGTGGGATTGTGTAATGTCGATCAATCAAATTTATACCTTTTAGATTTGATGAATGATGAATTCGTATAACTTTCCGATCTCAATAATATAATTTGTGTTTGTGAAGTAGAAATTGAATTAAAATTTGGTTATCCTTAATTATAACCTGCAAGAGTAAAGGAAAGCAAATTCACTTTTTACACAAAACAAGAAAAATGTGTCAACGGTAGTTGAAAAAAGTTTTAAGTTTTTGGTTTTTTTTAAATGTTGTTTTCTTATGTTATGAACGTAATGGTTCCAAAAAATTTACATCAGTTTTTGCACAAAATGTTCTCATGTAACACTCTTATACAGACAAAAAGAGAGCCGTGATGGGAAGAGAAAAACGAGACTATTAGAAACTTAGAGGCTAGTTAACACGATATTGTTGGTATAATTTACCCTGCAAGAATTTTGCATGTGGGGTGGCCTGCCCTTTTCGTACAAAAAGACCAACTTTTACAGGAAGAGCAAAAAATTGGTTGGCATGAAATACATTACAAAATTGAAAAGTTACTAAAAGTTTAAAAAAAATTATTTATTGCTTTTTCCTCATTAGGGAACGAAAGAAATGTACGGTTTGAAAGCTCTGTCAAAAATAAATCTATATGAAATTATCGCTTTCGGAGATAATAACAAAGTTATTTTCTTAGGTAAAGTAATTATTTTAAAACTTAATTTTTTTTGCAGAGAAAGAGGGGCCCCGAAGTGCAAAATTTTCTGCTAGCCTTTTAATAAACCTGATTTTAAACAGAGGAAGAGTCGCATATGTATGTCACATAAGTGTTATGGTTCTGACCAAAATAACATTAAAATAGATTATAGAGGTCTACAGTTAGAAATATTATATATGATCGCTCATTTCCTGTCTAATTGACTCTATGTACATATCCGTGTACATTTTGCACATAATTATGCTTACAATTGCAACTAATTTTTATACTATTTACAGGAAAACAGTCTGCAAAAAAATGAAGTAATCTTTGTAATTAGAAAAATTTAAATTATCGTGTAAAGTCTTCATGTATAATCTTTTAATTTTTCAATATATTCTAGGTCACTCTCTTTTGTAAATATCAGGTTATTGTCAAAGTCTTTAAAATGTTGCCTGTTCAATTTTTAGCCGCCAAATCCTGAAGATTGTTGCATGTTTATTCATTGGCGCAGATTACCCTTGTGAAGTTTCCCAGATCTCATGGGATTATTGTGAGCTCTAGATTTGTATTTAGGCTCATTACAAACACAAAGATGTTAAATTGAAACATCCTGTTAAAAGCTGATAAAATTTGATAGAACATTTAAACTCCTTTACTAACAAGCTTAACTTGACATTTTAACATCCAAGCCGCAATGGTTTACATATTCGATTGTAAAAATGGCCTTCAAATTATGTCCTGAACTTTGAACAATTCTAACTACGAGGATAAGGCCTCTTTCTTTGTCTTGACATCATGTTTAGTGTGTCTTTAGCTAAAACTGAACTTTGATAAGCATAGGCTCTTTGAAGTACATACTTTTTCCTTTTTTTGAAAGACCTATACTAATGACTGTCTCTACATATGCGTTTATCTTTAAAAAAAAAACATCGTTGAGGTTCCAATGTCATTGTTGTAACGGTTTCAAGTTTTTGCGAATCTCATGTCCTTAATGTCTTCCTTTTTGCTGAAATTTAAAGTAAAGCAGGTGCTTCATAATACCACATTGCTTTAAACACTTCAGATAGGTCAGCCGACAGGCAATTACCAAGCAAATTACCATCTGAACTTACAGAGGAAAAACAGATAAAGCGCATTGATAAGACAATTTCTCTGCTCATAGCCTGGTACCCATTATTTGACGCCAGAATGAGTCGATGAACTGCGAACAAGAACTCTTTACCACGTATTAAAAACACACATTTCCGCCAGGGTTTTGAAATCTATTATAATTTATATGCACGAAAGCTTATCATTGTTTATTGTAATTTTCACTCGAGATACAACGATTTGAGAATCGTTCCACAGAAGACCTTTCCATTCCGTTGAAAATAAGCACATTAACTCTCAGAAGATTCGCAAAGAATGATTGAATTTTTTTTCTGACAACAAGACATAATTATGTTTAAGAGCTCACTTCTTTGTATCTGTTTACAATTTTAATGTTAAGTTTCATGAAACATCAAAATTCCATAATTATGCAAAAATAAAAAAAAAACTAACAAAAAGTAAAGGAGTTTATTCCAAATTATCCAAAATAGTTGGACCTCTTAAGTTCCGTTTATTTATTCAAATATTTTCTGAAATAAACATTATAAATGTTGACTGTGAAGTGCAACAGGCGAACTCTTGACTGAAGGTCCGTTTCATAGTGGTCTAGTAACAGACAGCCGACCGAGAAAACCAAGGCTAGAGCTCTGCCTGACTTCACAAGTCGGCTTCATTCCTAAGAAAAGGCTTATTACACACAGCTCTTTGCAACATTCAGAAGATAAAAGAGTTATCGGGTTGGGGTAGTAAAACTGAAAGATTTTGTAAGCATGCTTGAGTGATGCGCTTCAACTGCTCTTCCTCTGTGAATTCAGATAGTGAATTACTTCGTAGTAATCTGTCGAGAAACCGATGTAAAACGCTTCGAACACAATAGTGTATTTGGCGCTCTATGGAATACGCTCTTAACTCTGTAGTTCACTTTAAAACACCTCCAGTCTTCCATACATTTAGCTCTTCTTATAACTCCGTGCAGTTTTACGAATGAATATTTTTTTATGTTGCTTTCCATCTCTTCTAATGTCTGTTTATCTCCCTCTTAGGACTGTTCCTTGGACGAAAAACATTGCCAGGCCTTATACCCAAACGGGAAATGTGACAGTACCATTGTAATTTAAATCGAAGCACTTATAAAATACATGTTGTTTATATGGGAGTTGGTTTTTTCAATTAAGTGTTAGTGATATATGTCTGCTGCCCATTAGTTTGAAAACCTTAATTCCCAAAAATTTCTGAAAAAATAATATTGTCGTGACAGGCATAATCTTTTTTTCCCGACACTTTTTTGATAGGTATTAGAAAAATTACCTTTTAACCACCTTAATATGCCCACGTTTGCTAAAACAAAGTCTTTTCGTTAATAAAATCATGTAGAGGTCCCACAAAATGAGTCTACATGCGGGATTTTGTGATGTTGAGTTATATACGTATTTCAAAAGGCCCTGAAAAGCTTTTTAAGATGGTGGAAAAGTATTTAAGTATCTGAATTAGGTTCTGAGTTACTGTATTTGGAAGACAAGGAATCCAAGAGGCATAATTTTCAAAAAATGGAGAAAATTGGACTTCATATGGTTTTCATATTGTCAAAGCCAAAACGGCATTACCGTATTTTAACAACCCCAAAAACACATTTAAAATTTCGTTTTTATTGTCGCATAAGAGGATATTTATGACGAAAAACATTATAAACTTTCAAATTATGCAATAACAATTTTGAGTAAAAATTTGACCTCGCACTTAAAAATGTCCATTTTCTTAAATTGACCAACACTGCAAGTATAGACTCCTTTTCTGGGAGCGCAACATCACCATTTATAAATAAGCTTTCTCCACAGCATCACTTTTTTGTTAGTTTCGAAATTAGGCAAATTAGTTCGGGGACTAAAATTTTATCTCCACTAAATCGTATCACAACACAAGCTTTTAAAGACTACTGGCATAAAATCGTCAAAATAGTTCATTTTGTAGCGTCAGTGATAAATAATATCATAACAGGTAAAACATTTAAATATATAGGTCACTACTTTCTCAAACAAAATCAAGAACACTGGCGGGGGTGGTAAAAGGGATACGTTTACGTCAGTAAAAATAGTCTCTGAAAATTTTATTCTTTAAAGTATTGTAAGTAGACCGTTCAAGTTGTTGTGGCGTGCTACATATTCTCAGTCTTCAACTATGGTTGCGAAGCATGGACCTACTCCAAGACGGTTCAAAAGAAGATACAGACGTTCGAAATGTGGTGCTACAGGACACGTCTCAAGGTCCATTGGACAGAAAAGAAAACCAAGAAAGACACTATACAAATGGCTGATGTCGGCGAAAGACTGTTGCAACAACTTATGAGGCGGAAACTTGGGTATGCTGGACACATCATGAGAGGCAGCTCGGGACCTTTTCTACAACTATCTCTAGAGGGGAAAATCGAAGGGAAGAGATGATAGGGAAAGCCAAGAAGGAACTTGATGGACTATGTAAGGAATGGTCAGGGTCAACAAGCTATGGAGATATGAAATGGAAGGCCGAGAACAGAGAAAAATAGAAAGACATGGTTGCCAACCTTCGGACCGAAGACGGCACTTGATTAATATTACAAGAAGGCCGTCAAACCGTTACGTTGTTCTTGAGGAAGAAAGGCAATGATGACGCCATAGCTTCAGCAACGTATCGTAGTAATCGGGGTCTTAATATAAAGATCGATCTAGATTATACTTTAAGATACGTGCGTGGTAGTATTAGTAATTGCTGTTTTAAATCACATAAAATATTTAAAATGATTAAGGAATGAAAAAGAATTATTAAAACTTTTGATAGTTTGGGTAGTACTTTTCACAACTAATCATGCCGTTCTTGTAGAATTCGCCTTACAACGACTTGACCAAGGTTTCCAGCTTTGGATCTTATAAAAATCTGACAAGCAAATATTATTAGACCTGATGCTAGAAATTGATAGCATGGGCCTAAAGAACAGCAAAGTTTGTTACGATATGATTTGTTTTGCGTTCACTTTTCCAGCACCAAAAAAGTCAAGGCTACAAGTGTGGGATATGTGGAGATCCCTGGGATGGTGTCAGAGAGAACGAGGCAGGCGGAAAATATGCAACAGGCCAGATTTCAAGAGCTTACCGCCAGGGCGCCCACATCAATGTCACAGTACAGCTCACCGCTAATCACAAAGGTTAGTCAGTGCCACCGCTACTGCACCACTAGTAATTAGGTCCCCTACATCTGCAGCATGTGAAACACATACGCCTACATAGCTAATTACGCCTCATTATCATCATAATCGTTATTCTTACCACTATCTAAAATATAAATATCATTGTTATCATAATCATCATCATTGCCATGATCATCATTATCAGCTTCGACGTCATCCTCATCCTCATCATCACTCGTCATCATCATCATCATCATCATCATCATCATCATCATCATCATCATGATGATCTTCATTACCATCATCATGATCATCTACTCCACCAGTATCTTTATTTTTATCATGAACGTATCTATCATCAATCACTGCACCACTTATAACTATGTCCCCATCATTCGCAACTTGTCAAACACCTGCGCGAAATGACATTACGTTCATCATCATCTTAACATAAGACATGGTTGGAAAAGCAGTGTCAAAAACACCAGATATAATATAAAGCGAATAAACGAATAAAATTCCTGATGAGAGACTTGTGAGTTCTGTTAAAATCTCGAAAACGTGAAAAGTCGTGTGAAGAGAGGTTTATTTAACTCAAAACGAAGAAAATCAACACGAAACAGTATTTACATCCAGCAGCAGTCGAATTGCCAATGTCCAGCATAAACAAATAAACAAAATGCACAAAACTACTCACTTTCTTCACCCAGTATTGTATCCTTTTTTACAGTATTTTTTATATCAACTACGAGAGATCTATTTATAAGCAAAACACACTTCTAGAACAGAATGATGGTCTGGCTTTCACTCGAACTTTCTACCCTATACAAGAAAGGCGGGAGAGGCGTGGCCTAGTACGACAGCGACATCCAATCACAATCCAAGTTAAAAATAAGTCGCCCAAAATCACTCCTACGTCATCAGAATTACGTAAACAAATTAGATGGTGCAATATCCAGCAGGATCTAGAAGCCTAGACCTAGAAAACTAACAGTAGGCGATCATTCTAGATTTCAATGAGTTAGGTAAAGAAAAAACCATAAGTTAAATCTACGAATACTAATACATTAAACTAACAAAGCAAGCGTTGCACTTATCTAGGCCTACATTGTACATAGCTGACTAAAACAACCTCTAACATCGTTACAAGCAGTAACTGTAGAATAGCGCTATCGTTATATATCATTATATAAATCACAATCACAGAAATGTTAAATAAATTATCGATGCCTTATAAATTCACACATGAATTAAATCTATGACTGCCTTGACTTTATGTTTCTGAACCAGGCTTCTTCGAGTTTAAACTCTGTCCTGTGAACGACGCTAGTGTAAAAGCCACCCAAGCCTGCCTTGACCAACACGTTTTGAGTTTAGCCGATGGCTCGGGAACGCGTTACGGGATCACAAGTGCTATGGGGAGCAGGGATATGACCGTTGCATTGGTGTTGCCTGCTGATGTTACATGCACGCAGTGTGTCCTGCAGTGGAGATATCACGCTGGTAGGTGGAAGCTAGAACTGAATAGGATATAATGTCTCGCCATCAATTTGAACTGGTGTGATGGCGGAAAGTTTAGCTTGCGAAAACGCCTTAAAAAGTATTTTTTGATTTGTCATTTGATCTTTTTTTTTAGATTAAAGAACAAGTTTTGTCTTCTCTGAAATTTTGGATTATATCATTTATTTTCAAAGTTTAGGAGCTCCTATAACTCCTTAGTTCGAAGGCTATGCTCTTGTGAACCGAAAACTAGTATACCTAATACTGGTTGAGATACCAACATCGCAAATTTAGAAAAGTAAAGTAAGTATTATCCTCGTTGTTCCAACAACAGGGCAAAAAATTAGGTGTCATTTAGTGGATAATCCAAGCTGGTAGATGAAAAAAAGGCTTTTTTTTTGTTACGCGTTTCTACCAATAGCAAAACAACTAGTGGCAGCAGTAGTAGTAAAATCAATAAGACTAATCTCAACCTAGGCTCTTTCTTCTCTTGTTTCTATACAATTACGAGTATTTACATCTCATCATATTCGGTAAAGACTATTAAACTTTAAAAAATTACATCATATTTTTTTTCTAAATTTCCAGGAAACAACTGGGGCACGAATGCTGATGACGGCGTGTCGTGTGTGGGCTGCGGGCCGCAGGAAGAGTTCTACGGCTGCGCTGATATCCAGATTGTTCCACCTGGGGAACCTGTACCAACAACCATCCTGGACGGGCCGAACGAGTCGGGTAGCCAATCCAGCAACAACGCTAATGCAGAGAACGGAAATGGTGGCAATTCCGGTAGTGGTGGTAACACTTCCGGTTCAACTGCTCCGAATGGCGTCAACATGGTCTGCCATGGCGTGAGAAACTCTCTGGACACTTGGTGTCAGATAAACTGCCAACGAGGCAATTGTCCAGCCAGTCATTGTTCCTGTACACCTGGACAAAATACACACGCCAACCCGCAACCAACGGGCTGCAGAGGAGCCGGGATTTACGCTAATCGTCCAGGTTATAACGACTGGTGCAGAACTAACTGCGCTCAACACTACTGTCCCAGCAGCATTTGTGTTTGTACCTAACTAAACCTTCAACAATATGACAAAATATTGAGCGGTGCCATGTTCAAGATATTAAATTCTTGCTGATGTTTCGCGGCATATAACGGACTGACAAACGATTACGCCAGAAGGTAGTTGAGGCCTGGAGATTCTCTGGAACAACTGCTGACATATATTTCACGTATACAAAACCCAACTAACCAGTTTGTTAGGGCAAGTTTACGCTCAAATCAAGCTGGGGTAGTTCACCACTACATGAAAAACAAATAAAAATAAATAATCAACTTGACTAGAGAGTTGGCAGTCTTTAAGTTTATATATTAAGATAAAAAAATCAAATATTCAATAAAAGGTCATAAAAGGTGAATTTAGGTAATCACATAAATGACGGTAATAGCAAAGAGGAAAGACCGAGAGGCAGAGTAAGAGGTCAAAAACGATTATATAGCAAACAATTGCAACAAGAATTCCAAATTACTACAGAAAATATACTAATCCAAGTTACACAACCCCAAAAGCTAATCACCCAAAATAATAGAATAACCGAAATAATACGGTTAGTTTGGCCAGAATATAACAAAGTTCGAGCTCACTATAATACCTATAGGCTTCAACTCCGACGGCGAGTATCCAGCGACGACAGTCTGGCAACCGTACAATCCAACGGTGGGAAGCTATACGCTCCCGGAGCCGTACGAGTTAGGCAGACGTCAACATTGGAAAGCAGGGCTTTCGCGACCCGTGAAGGACTGGTAGAATGAAGGCCTCAGAGGCCGGTTTGTCGTACAGGTTCCCTCAGGCAAGTGTTGCCAGGATGCCAGGAAGATCCAGACCCTCAGCAACCAGTGATGCCAACAGGACGTCAGGATGCCAGGACGGACACATGACCAGAACAGCAAAGATGGACAGAAGGGACGTCAACAACAAAGGTGGACCGAAGCGACGTCAACAGTTGATCAGGAGAGCTGGCTCAGTAGTCGGCGATTTGCGAAGTTAAGACTCTGCTGACTATTAATAGTATTATAGAGCACACACTAGAGCTACACGATGTCAGGACGTAAAATAAGCTTTATTACTATGTAGGTAATATCAAATAGTGAGCAAGTTGCGACAATCTTGGGGCTAGCTACAAAATCACTGTAACCAACTACTGGAAATACTGTTACACTTGTATGGGCAAAATTACACCATGGCCCTCAAATATACTCAACACAAGTCCTCAGGGACTACGCCACTGGCTCTTGACTTGAAGGAATAGGCCTAATAATACACAATCTCCTCACACTTGGAGAGATCCTACCCCCGAGAAAATAACCAAAAAAAAAAAAAATTTAAAAAGGCTTCGACCGAGCCATGACACAAAACTGGCCCTGGTTATGTAAACGTGTGAATTCAGTTTTCACGAGAAATACCAAGGCTTAGATTGGTGGTCGTGGCTGCAGGCCCTTGAGTGCTTAGACCAGCCAAACGCAACCCTCATTATTTACAGAGTCTTTTTTTTATTAATATAATATTTTTTATTGGAAGCTAAACAACTTCGTTTCCAACACTATCTGGGGAACTATATCCTCGTACTGGATTTTAATGTCGATGTAAAGGAGAAAGATGGTACTAGCCATGGCATCAATGGTCTCATGTTACCTTATAATTTGCATAAAGTAGGCCTCCCGTAGTGGCGTCAACGAAAGGTATAAGAAAGACGGGAACGAGTGCCATAAGAAAGAGTAAAAAAGACAGAAGAAAAAGACAGAGACATAATTATACAAAGAGAAGGGAAATGAGAGGTATTAAATTTACTCACCAACCGCTTATGGCATTATCAGTTTTTCTTTTTAACGGCAAACCAATAAATCAATTATGGGACAATGATGATTATTCATCCCTCAAGATCGCGGGCTAGACATTATTTTCAATATGGTAATGTTGCAACCGCAGGGTGAAGACCCATGAAAAATGGTCAACTTACTATTTGGGGAAATGTAATGCGGCTCTGTGGCTTTGCAGTAAGACATTCGCTCATTTATCAAGAGGTGCGTGGTTCGGTCCCCGGCCGAGTCAAACAAAGGACTTAAAAATTGATAATAGCAGCTGATCCGCCTAATGTCTGGCACTGTGGATTAAGTGGTAAGTCTGGTCGGCCAGGTGTCAGAATAATGTGAGTAGGTGTGGTGTACGAAAGCGCTCCTTACATCAATGTGGGCCACACGCTTTCAACTGTCCCCAGCGCCGTCTCTGATATAGCCTCAAAGTTGACTGGGACGTTAAAAATCAAACAAACAAACAAGCATGACTGTTGACATTGATTCGTGATACTTATGTATATAAAAAAAAAACAACGAAATTCTATGATCTCTAAAGCGAGCTGCAAAAAAAATTAGCGAATGATTGAGTCTCATACACAGAGATTTTTAGTTTATTATAGGGAACGTCATATTTTTGTGAGCTCGGTGACAGGCATTAACTAACCAATGTACGTTTTACAGTCACACAGTCACAGATAAGCATTAGTAAAAGTCTTGCAGCACTAGGCCATAATGGTATAGCAGTGTTAATAGCCAGGTACTTCTTTGGTGCCTTAACTTTAATAAAGCGGGGAGTGTGCGTAAAGAATCCTTTTTAAAGAACAAACGTCGACATGGCATGTCAGGGGGTTTGATATACGAATTTTTGGTTTAAAGATTAAAGTCTGTCCCTTGTCCATGGAGCCACATATAAGAAAAGTAATAGGAGAAAAGAAAAAGAACTTAAAAAAACAAGAACACAAAGGACAAGACCAACAAGAAGGACATGAAGAAAAACATCAAGAAAAACAGAAAGAAGGATAACACCAAGAAGAATAAAACAACAACAGCAAAAAAAAAAACAAGAAGAGCTCAACAACTTGAAAAGATATTAAACACCGCTCACATTATCTCGTCTTAGAATAAAAGTGCACAAAATGTCCAGGGGTTGCACTATGTATTTATTTTTCATGTCCATTCTGGTATGGAAAAGAAAAACAATGTAAGAAAAACATCGTATTTTAAGAGTTTAATTGACATTTTTAATTTAAAAAAAATTCAAC